>JAUBNY010000477.1:7700479-7722994 GCA_032275445.1 Crypturellus soui
AGAGAAGGAGACTCCACAACCTCTCTGGGCAGCCTGTTCCAGTGCTCTGTCACCCTCACTGTCAGAAAATTTTTCCTCGAGTTCCTGTGGAACTTGTGCTTCAGTTTGTGGCTGCTTCCTCTAGTTCTGTCAGTGGCCACCACTGTAAAGAGGCCATCTCCATCCTCCTCCCTGACCTCTCTTGAGGTACTTGTACAGACTGATTAGATCCCCTCTCAGCCTTCTCTTCTCCAGGCTGAATAGGCCCAGCTTCCTTCCCCCCTTTCCCCCTTTTTAATTTTTTTTCAGGCTGTATAAAAATTTTGTACCACATTCAGAGCATTTTTATGAGTGAATTAGGTGTTTGGTGGTCTCTGTAAATACCTTAAAAATACTAAGTGTTTTTAAAAAATTGTATTAAGAAAAATATGGCAAATACATTTAGCTGTCATCTTCATAGAAATCCATTTATGGGCTTGATGTTAGTTTCTTAATGGGCAAGTTCTATTTTAATTCCTAGTTGTTTCCTTGTACCTGGAAGCTTTATGTATAGTCTGGCATAACAAGTTATCTTGAGAGTTAAAAGCTGAAATACACTTTCTCAGTTTGCAAGTGTTTGTGAACTTTGACTTTGCTTTCCCAACAAAATATACTCAAATTGTGAGTTGGAAAACTTTTTTCTTTCTTTTTTTTCCTAAAGTAAGTGACTATGCTTGGGGCTGAATTGCTGGGACTTTTGGAAACTCTTCCCATTTGTTCTGATGTGTGGTGTTTCTTCTTAATGTGTTATGCTAAATTATTAGGGTCCTTAGAGATGACCATAGCTGGAAGCATGTCGAACAGATGGGTTGCATTTTAGCTGGTTATATGTCTAATTTTAAGTGACAGGTTTTTAACATACTGCTTATTCTCTATTACTGCATAAACCACTCCCAGATGGAAGTAAATGCAAGCTGAGGGTAGTTTTGTCTGAATGCCATTATAAACATGTGAAGCCACTTGCATGTGATTTAGAGAGAAGTTGAGGACAAATCAATAGTCTTTTTTAACTATTATTTTCAGTGAAGAGGTAAAATTAGTAGAAGATGCTGTTGGCAATAAAAGCTGGAGGCTGCAGTGTTCTGCAATTGTATTTTCTCCTTTCTGGGTCAAATCAATGTTGCTAGTAGACACAACTGCAGAAATGTGTTGCGTTAAAACAAATGATTCACCTTCGAGGCAATGAGGAGAAGAAATCTGCTGCTATATAGCTATTAAACATTTCATGTTGTATTTCAGAAGTGAATGTACACTTTTGTATTCAGCTTAAGTAAAAACATTGCTTCCTGTGCAGTTGTGGGAGGACTTGTACGTAATTTGTTCTACTAGGCTTAAAGTAAAAGTGTCCTAAAATGCATATCTGTGTATGTATACATATATGTACACCTTTAAGTATAGAGGGCTTTTGTTGTGAGATGTAGACAACTTGGATCTTAAAGCTAATGCCTACATCAGGGCCTGCTTTGTGCTCTTATGTCTGGAGTGATTTCTGTCAGTCCAGATCAGTTGATTTAACCACTTTATCAAACCATGCAAAAGTGCACAGTGCACATTATAACCATTGAATCATATTTTCATTTCCTTTCTTGATTGCCTGTTTTCTCATTTGCACACTGATGCCTTGTGTGTGTGAGGCAAGTGCGCTGTGCCAGCACTGCCTCTTTAAGCGTATGTGGTTTTGCTCCTGCCTCGGATCTCTGCGCTGCTCTGATGTAAATACCAAAACTTGAGCCATGATAATACTCCATCTAAGGATTAGTGGATGAGCATGCCTGTCCTTTTTTGGTATTTTTGTTTGCTTTTTTTTTTTTTTTTTTTTAATGTTATCCTCATTGTGTACTGTCAATTTTTTTTTTATTTAAAAATTTTTTTTTTTTTTTTTTTTTTTAGATAAAAATGGATCCTACCTTTCCATTTGAGAATTCCATCATTCAGTTAGTTTTGTGGACCCCGCAGGTGCTGAGGATGGGAAAGGCCAGATGTGGTTCCTTCACATCCCCTCCCACTGAGATTCCTGCCCATGAGTGTCAGAACTGATTATTTTCAGCAGATGAGGCAACAGTTATTTTAGTGGCCTTTCGTTTCCCATTTGGAGGATCTTTAGAAGTGCACTTTGTAATCTGCTTTAAAGATGTGTGTTTATTTCTCCTTTTTAAAGAGGGACGATCCTCCAGTCCATCGCATAACAAATACTAATGGTGCAGAGATGAGCAAAATTCTTAATCAAATTTTGTCATGTATATAATGTTTTGGCTAGGAAACGAGCACTGACTCATATGTGAGTAGTGCCATGAGGTGTGCTCTCATGCTTCGATGGACATGGAGAACATGTCAGTGAGATCTGTTTGTTTCCCTTCCTTGGCATCAGCCTGCATCAACTTGCCTGATCTCTTATGGTACCATGTTTTACCAAATGTAGGATGTTACTGTTTCTCTGATACCTTTAATAACAGTGAGATAATGCTGGTGAAATAAAAAGTCTTTTAAAAATGTGAATATACTTTGGAAGGCAATTTCATTTTAAACATAATCACTACCTCCTTGCTGGATGTAGAGTGACTGTCTTCCTTGGTATGTAAAAGAAAAGTGGAGACTTTAAAAACTGCACCTCAGTCTTTCCCTCTTATTCAGATAATTCTGATTTCAGAAAAACCTTGAATTCAGTTCTTGCTGTCTCTGACTTAGAGCGCATCCTGCCTGGTAAATGCAAGTCCCATCCTATGGTTGTATCAATGTCTAAAGACAATTTGGGGACAAAGCTGCCGTCCCCAACTGCTGCTGGGGCATCTGAGCTGGTGCAGATGGCCAGGCCTACAGCCTCGGTAGAGCTGCTAAGTACTGAATTTGTCCAACTATACACTGCCCACTTTAGCAAATACTTCCCACTCCAAGCCACGTTTGTGGGATCAGATCTGTGTCAAGATTTTTGGCGAAATGTTGACTGTGGTGCACAGATAGGATCGGTAATCTCTTTATTCCCTTGGTCTGAGTTGCTGCTGAAATTTAAGACAGATTCTCTGTGTGGATAGTGTTTGCTTTTTATTGTATAAATACAGCTAGTGATGGTTTTCCCTTGTGGCCAGTGTAATTGGGAAAGCACCATTTGGCTTCTAGTCAGCTGGGCAATTAGCATTTTATAGCTAAGCAATAGGCTTAAATGGAGTGGCTTGGCCTGAGCTTTGAATTACAATGGCCAGGAGGCTGCCATTCTCCTGACATAATTTATTTAGCATCTACGGTCTTGTTTAGGATTCAGGAGGAGGTTAATTTAATTCCATGGGAGAAGCTAGCAGCTACTTTGTCAACACTGTCGTGTACACTGATGCAGGGGGAAGATTTAGAGTAACACATACAGTCTCTCTGCTGTGGAAAGGATGATTTTCTTTACTTACTCCTTTGTTAGCAACATAGACTTTGCTGGAGTTGTTCTTGCTGTTAAAAATGCAGCCCAGACTAATTACCTGAGACCATTTTCTTCCATGTTGTTGCACAGGTCTTTTTAAGAAGTGGTTCTATAGTAAAGGTTAGTGTGATCCCAGGGGACTTTCCTATACACTCAGAGGGACCCATTACCCTCTTAAAGAATAACATATTAATATATAACAGTGGTGACTTGAGACTGGGAAGTGCCACTGCATCTGTTATGATTACCTAAGATAGACAGTGAATATCCTCTGTGTGATCTTGGAGGGATTAAAAAGGCTATGTAAAATGTATTCTGAATTAACATTTTTCCTAGGAATCCTTCAGCTAAGGGAAAGGGATAGCTGCATTTATGTTTACTTAGGCTTATTAAGAGCTGAAGTGCTTAACTCGGTGCTCAGAATAATATGCTGTATCTTGTGTGTCTCTCTCTTGTACTCCTGTGTTTTTTCGTGTGTGGGTTTTCTTTTTTCTCCCCTCAAGGCCTTCCCTGCTAGAATCTATGTGGAGGGATTTTTTTTAAGCTCCTTTCTTAGCAAAGTGATTGCAGAGAGCTTGCAAATGTGAATTAAGTGCACTCTAGAAGCTTAGACGCCAGAAGGTTACTAAACACTTACCTAGAAATCACAAGGTTAAACATAGTAACTTGATTAGATACTTCAATCTTTGGGGTGCTGGTCCTGTAATGCCTGGCTGTTTTCAGCAAGCTTTTATCTCAGACTTATGTGGTCTCCCTGTTGCTGCTGCCACAGAACCACAGAATTGTTAAAGTTGGAAGGGACCTTTGGAGATCATCTAGTCCAACCCCCTTGCACAGGCAGTGTCGCCTAAAGTGCATGGCACAGGATTGCGACAAAGGGGGTCTTATGAAGCTCTCCAGAGAAGATTCCAGAACCTCTCTTGGCAACCTGTTCCAGTGCTTTGTCACCCTCTGTGACAAGAAATTTTTCCTTAAGTTCCTGTGGAACTTGTGGTGCTTTAGTTTGTGGCCATTACCTCTAGTTCTGTCATGGCCACCACTGAAAAGAGGCCAGCCATATCCTCTTCCCTCCCTTGAGGTGTTTATATACACTGATCAGGTTCCCTCTCAGTCTTGTCTTCTCCAGGCTGACCAGGCCCAGCTCTCTGTCTCTCCTCATAGGGCAGATGCTTGAGGCCCTGAGTTATTTCAGTCCTGCGCTGGACTCTCTCCAGTAGTTTCATGTCCCTCTTGTACTGGGGAGCCCAGAAGTGAACACAGTTCTCCAGATGTGGCATCACTAGTTGCCATCTGGCAGCTGTCTCATCAGGCGTCACACCCCGTGCCAGCACAGAGGGGAAAGCAGGGGCTGAGTGCTCTGTTTGCCCTGTGCTTGGAAAGCCTTCCCTCTAGAAATGGAGCACGGACCTCTGCATGCACAAGTTTTGCAGCCTCTGTGCACAGAGCTTGGCTCTGGTCTGGATAGCATAAGATTTGGCCCCTGATGTTTGCATTTACGATGATCTGCTGCCTAGAAGCATCTGCCCCCGCACCCATCACTGCTGACAGAAGAGCTGAGATTTTTGACCATGTGTGCAATTCTAAAGTACTCTGGTCTTGGGAAGAGGAGAATTTCAGGAACCTCTATAAGCTGCACTAAAGCGTGCCAAGGAGGGTTTAGTGCAGGAGCAGTTCTGAACTGGATCCCTTAAAGATCTCTCTGGTATCAAAATGCATTTCTCATGGGAATCTCCTAAGGAGCAGTGAAACATGGTAAGTGGTCGTCTGTGAGGTGGTTCCTGGCTTGCAGTTCTGACCACTTAGTTATTGGTCAAGGTGTAAAGCTGGCTGCTCAAACCCTAATTGTTTTGATAAGTGGGGAAACTTTTACCATATGTTGTTGCTGTAATCTTTACTGCTTCAATCAAGTTTTAGTAGTGCTATAAAAATGATTTAAAGATCTCTTGTAGGGAAATGTGAGGGGGGCATAGAG
Source organism: Crypturellus soui (assembly GCA_032275445.1). NCBI lineage: Eukaryota > Metazoa > Chordata > Aves > Tinamiformes > Tinamidae > Crypturellus > Crypturellus soui. The sequence goes on from JAUBNY010000477.1 coordinate 7,705,873, forward strand.
GCCAGACTGAAGCACAGTATCCTAGCTGCACATCTGGGAGTTATGGTGTTGCAGGTAACCTGTCATCCAGTACTGCCATGGGGAGCATTGTTCCAGAGCTGTGGTTAAATTGGAACTGTTCTGGTTATTTTTTTTGTGTGTGGTTTTACCATTTTCAAGACTGAGGTCCAATAAAATGGTTTAGTACTGTTTTTTTGACTGAGGAAAATGAGGAAATATGGATGGATGGATAGAAGTTGCAGAATCCCTGGTTTGCCTTTCAGGGGGAAGGGACTCGGGGAGTAAGCCCAGATGCGAGAGCTTGAGCGGTGACTCTGAGGTGCAGTCAAATTGTCCTAGCTACCAAGTCACTATGTGTCACCTGGGCCATCTTAATTTGACTCTGTTTAACCTGCACAAAAGCTGAGGCAAAACTCATTTGCTTGACTGTCAGTGTGCTTTCAGCTAACACATTTCATCTCATTTTTGTAGCTGGGTAGTTGAATGGTTTGCTAGTCTGTCTTGCTACAGCTCAGTTAGCAAGTTGTGTGTTTTTAACTGAAGCAACTTCTGTGACACTTCCTTAATATTGGAAAATAGTAGTGTAATGATATTGAGCTCTTATAAAGCACTTTGAGATCGTCTGTTGAACTACATTGCATAATGGTTAGATATTCCTATCAGAATAATCTGAGGTAAATGCATTTGGGGCAATAAAGATACTTATCTGAATAAATAACGTAAAAATAGATGAGAGTAGTAGCTCTTGCAACAGTTTGAATCTTTTCATTTGAATTAAGAGATGGCTTTTCACTGATCCAGGGCTGTTCCTGCTTGCATTCAGTTGACTATGAGAATCCTGACAGACAATAAAGGCTAGGAATAAGCTCCAGCGTCCTGAGCTAAAAGAGTGTTCAGTCATGGCCCTGTTGGATGGTGCACTTAATTTTGCAGAGGAAGCGCATGGGAACACTCACAGCATAAAGGTTGCGGGACTGTGTCCGTCTGCCAGCCAGAGAGTCACAGATCTGATGATTACACAAAGACAACAAGGATTCTTTCTGCGTTCCTGCCTCAGTGCTACGCTGTGTGTGGGGGGTGATAAGTGGCCTTTTTATTTATTTATTTATTTATTTTTTCTCTCTTCATGGATGTCACTAGTCAAAGCTGGAGAGTTTGGTGGATTCAGATGCTGAAAATGTGTGAGTGGACCCTGCGGTACAGGTGTGTGCTGCAAGATGCAATCTGTGCTGCACCTGGTAGACAGCAGTCTCAAATAGACGAGGTTCAGGGAGCTTCAATGCACAAACCATAAATACATTTGGCTGGTGACTTACTGAGTGGCTGGTACAGACTAGCCAAACTTGGCATTGCATGGAGATCTCTATTCTTAACAGCACAAAAAAAAAAAGAAAAAAAAAAACACAGCTAAGACACTGAAATATTTCTACTTTATCCAGAAAAATACTGGTGTTTAGACTGTTGCATGTATGAATTGGAGGAAAAAAATGTGCTACATCCATAACCTTTTTTTTTTTTTTTTTTTTTTTTTTTAAATATCCACTCTGATTACTTATCAAATGCTTCAGGCACGCTGAAGTATTTCCTCTTTCCATCAGGTTTAATATTTCTTCTGTGGTGACTTTGAAAGTAGAGAAATAACAATCTGGTAACTTAGAAAGGAAGTGTTTCAGTGAATGGGTGACTTTCAGGAAATGTGCTCCTATATTCGTGGCCTGATTACAGTATTTTTTCCCTGGTTCTGAATTCCATGCGAGTGTTAGTGCATGTGCAGTCCTAATGGCCTGGAGGTGGTCTGGGAAATGCAGACAAGCAGGGGTCAGGCACCTGCCAAACATTTGGTAGCTCTGTGTGGAATTTGCACAGGACTTTAATTGCATAACCATTTTCCTTCTAAGCCTTTGTTTGTGAAATAAAATACTTGTCTGCCTAATGTTTTATTCAGATCATCTCAGATGAGTGCTAGTAACTCTTGAGTGAAGCTAGTAGCATATTTCTGCGTCCTGAATATTACAGAAAATGACTTGGGCTTGTGGCTGAGTGTATTGCCACATGCAGCACCCTTTGCAGTGTGTTTGTTTGTCTGTCTTTGCCCAACAGCTTGTGGACTTCTGTCCCTTAAGATCGTTTCAGACATTTTAGTGAAGCTGCAGGCAGCTGACGTGAGTGTTAAACGTGACTGAGCAATGGCACATTTTGTTTGCCTGCCTCTGTAAATAAGACAACATTTGAATGAGAGTTATGATGCAACTTAAACATATCTGCTTTCTTCTGCTTTAAAAACAAAAGCAAATCTGAACCTTTTAGCCCAGTTTTTCTAACCTGTGTAGGTACCTGTTCAATAGGTCCCTTCCTTCCTTTCCTGTGTGTTATCCTGCCCATCATTAAAATTTCAGACAATTAAATAATTAGACCGATTATTTGAAATACTCAGACTTCAGACAGGCTTAGGTACCTTTGATGAACCCGCTATGTTTCTGAGCCCTGAGACATGGCAACAGCTGTGTGTTGAACATCAAGTGAATATAGGTCATGTCTGGGGAAAAGGCATGACTGATGGTGTACCCTGGCATGGCGGTGCGTTTATTTTGATTAGTACCGTGGGACCCTGTACCCTCTACACTGGCTGCTGTTAAAGGAGGCAATGGGTGCATGTTAGCTCTGCAACCTGATGCCATCTTCAAACAGTAATTTCTCTCTGAAGTGGGATTTCTTCTTGTGACCTCTGACTACCAGTGCGTTAAAGGCGCAGGGAGTGGAGGAGCCCTGCATGCTGTGATGCGATTGATTAGGATTCCTTCATGCTCAACTCTGCTTCATGTTCTCTTTTGTTTAGGAGGTTCTCCAGCAGCTGATTGTAATGAATTTACCAAATGTTTTAATGATTGGCAAAGATCCACTTTCTGGTGAGTAACTCGAGTTCTTGTCCCTGCTCTTAAATGCTAAGCAAAATTTGTACTTATTTTCTTCAATAACAAAGTACTTGTAACCAAACTCTGCACACTTGTAGTTACATATTAATACTTTTTGCTGAGTCTCATTCTGTTAAATACTTAATGTATGTACCTACATAAGCAAATATAATATCTAGTATACGAATATGAGAGTGCATGTACTATGTGTACTAGCTTAGACATATGCAGTAGGAAATGAGCTCAGAGATTCTGTTCAAGTGATTTACTCAGTGTTACAGAGGAAGTGTGCAGCGTACATTAGGAACTTCGTGCCTCAGTTGCTGTCATGGAAGGGTGGCCCTTACCTGTGCACTTCCTCTTGTGAATTTTCTGTAACTTTAGTGGGACAAAATGAGTGCTGATTAACAGGAAAATGAAGCTCACGTCTCCTTAGAATCACATTTTAAAAATGAAGGGTTTGGTTGGGGTTGAGATTTTTATTTCTGCATGCCCGTTCCATCTCTATTCCTATGCCAGTGCCTAAGGCATAATTTTTTTAGAAGTGAAGGAAAAATGGGTGAACTGAATCAGCAGTGATAGAAGATGACATGATAACCAGCATGTCCAGAATAAGCAAGTGAGAGACCTTGGCAGAAAATTTCCTTTTGCTGTTCTTAGCAGCAATTGCATCTGTAGGTTTATATCAGAAGGGTTTATATCAGAAAAGGAGATAAACCTAAAGATGCTGGATCACTGATAGTGATAAACTTGCAGATACCTTTGCAGTAAAATCAAGCTTAGGCCAGGGTGTTCACTTACTTAAGAAACAGAGTAAACTCTGTGCTGCCAGCCTGATTTCTGCAATATGGGCTACTGGAATTGGGGAGGGCCCTGAAAGGAATTTGAGCTATTGCCCATCTTAGGCATGTGGACAGGGAGAGAGGAATGGGCAGAGCCTGGACCACTTGTGCTATGAATAATGCTAATGGATAGCAATATCTAGGGCAACAAGGTGATCTCTCTGCTGGCTCGTGGCATTGGGGAAGAAGGCTGTTTAGCTTTTTGTTTTTGCCGTTCCTGAATTACAGCGAGCAGGAGGCTTGAAATGCAGTAGCCACAGCATTGGTTCCTGAGGAATCAGCAGCCTTAAAAGCTGTCCTGCATTTCTTAGCAAGTTCCCACTAAAGCACTAACCATTGCTGAGAGCCCTGTAACTTGCTGCTTTCTGACAGCATGTTAATCCACTTTCACTTTCCTTCAATTAAGCATCTGACATATTTCTTATAGGAAGAATATTATATTATATGTGTTCTTATCCGTAGCTCCTGTGATTAAAAACAGAATTCTGTGTCATTTTATCATCATCTTTTGAAATGTGATGTTTTCACTGTTTTTAGCCATTCTTGATATTGCTAGCATGATTCAGCAGAACATGTTGAAGATGTTAAATAATACAAAAATGGAATAGGTGGATGACTGAAAATAATGGGATATGTGTACATAAGAAAAAGTTAAGTTCTTGTTTGGGTGTATTGTGCAATGCTTTGGAGAACAAGTCCCAGCTTGTACACTACAGAGGAAGGTAGTGTACTGAGACAGACTGTTTGCTTCTGAGAGTATACTCAAGGAGGAAAGTGCCTGAGCCCAGAGCTTCAAGAGAAACCCTTACCTTGGGTAAAGCTGCCACTAAAACGTGCAGAAGAAATTGTTAGAGAAATAGAGAACTAGCAGAGGTTTCAGGAAAAAGAGCCTGGCTGATAGCTAACAAAGACTGGAAAGAGAACAGGGAGGGGAGGATTGAGAAATTAGTCAAATGGCTGGAAAGGAATTCACAAAGAAGAAAACGAGGGGGGAAGTTGTGTGTCTGAGTGATGACCAGATAATTGTCAGATTTGTGAGTTTTGTTTTTCTTTTTAATTCTGAGTGCCTTACAGAGAAGAGTGGGAGGAAGGCATTAGCACTTGGGATGGTTTGGGGGAAAGTGAAATGAAAGATTTGGTGAGGGGGCTAGAGGACTGCAGGCTGAATAGAGATGTGAGATTAAAGTAGTCATCAACATGGAAAGTGGTGCTTTTTGAGGTGAATACAGAGGAACCTAGGGAAAGCTCATGGAGAGTGAGAGTGTTAGGGTAACAGCAATATGGAGAGACAAGACAGATATTAATTACTTAACAAGTAGATGTTTAAAATTGGCAGGAAGGGTAGAGGAGAAGCCTTCTCTGTTGTTGGTCCAGGACAGAAATTGAGAGGGAAAGAAGGTCTTGGAAGAGGTAGCTGCAGATGCAGTGATGGATAAAGGAACCTGGGCAGCAATAGATGCTGGAGAGGATGAGGTGTAGATGGTCTGAGTGGCTGGGATGGATCTGAAAAACAGAGATTCCAACTTTTTGTCTTCCCTAGGTAATTTATCTGAATGAAAGGCCCCACTTGGCAGAGGGGGGAGAAAAAATCATCCCGTGGTCACATTTCTAGAACAGATAGAGTATTGGTTGGTACTGTTTGAGCTGGAAAGGCTCAACTTCTATATTAATTCCACACAACCCAGATCAGAGGGTTATTAGATCACTCAATGAAATCGTTATACAGTGCATCCGGTTGACTTATTCCTTGTATTGATGTTTCATGATGTTTCAGAGTGGTCTGTTTGCCAGTTGAATCTGCAAATTTTACTTTGTCCTTCTGAAACACTGCCAAAAGTGATGTTATGTGTATTAAATCATAAACTGAATAGCTCTAAAGCTGAGAATGCTGTTTTGGCAATTTAGCCCCCACTTGTCACTTGGTTTTCAGGACTGTGGAGGGCTTCTACGGCTGTACTTTGAGCATGAGACCATTGCAAAAAGAGCTACCACTATTCAACATGCCATGGCAGTTGGGCTTTTGTACGGGAGGTGGTACATGTCTGTTGCATTTGGGACCTTTACCTGCTCTCATGTCCTTTAAATCATTTTGTTTTAGGCTGGGGCAATTTTGCCTGCAATTCCTTTGTCCGTGAGCATAAAAGCTGTAAAGATACTTGCTGAGAAGATCAAGTAGAATGTAGGGAGCTGAAGAAAAACCTCAGAGTTTAATTAAAGGATCTAGGAAATTTCTGCCAGAAACCACAAATGTCGCCATGCTCAGTATGAGAATCATCAGCATACTGATCATGAGTGTATTTCTTTGAAATTATCTTCAACTTCCTCTGCTTATTAGCATGCCTTAAATGGCCAGGTTCATTCCCATGCCTCTGCAAGGATTATCAATAAACAGTAGCAGTCTTGAACCTCTGTTTAGAGGCACTGCTTAGTTTAGTTTAGTTTCTCAGTTTCCAGGCATGCTAGGTTAACTCAGCTGGTGAGTGTACTTGGCAAGTGATGGCAGTTCATCTTTTGAAATGGTTATAGTTCCCATCTACCCACCCCCTCCCCCATCTTCCCTTCCCAGGGCTTTTAACCTTTTTGATACCTTTTCAAATTACAAGTTAAGTTTGTGTATAACTGAGCCCCAAATCCCTGCTAATAAAAGTCCAGAGAAACATTTTTCCATTAAAATCATAAAAGATGTGGACTCCCACTGGGCTGTTTTTTCATGCTTGGTTTCCTTCCTTATTTTGTTTCAAAAGCCTGCTGAGGCACAAAGGCTCATTAAAATATAGAGTTAATAACAAAACACTGCCTCAATAGTGCAAATTTAGAATTCAAGCTTTTTTTTTCTTTCTTTCTTTCTTTTTCTTTCTCTTTTCTTTTTCCTCTTCTCAGGATGTTGCTATAGTTGAAGAAAATAGTGCTTGTGTGCTTCACCACTTTCCTACATGCTGTATAGACCCCTGGCCGCTGCCTGCAGGCACCACACATGTCGAGGACCTTTCCTCAGATCTCTTGGAGGAAAATCACATTGAAACACGCACAGAGAAACTGCACAAACCCCAAATGTCATCTGCTCGGGCTTGCTCTCCTTTCTTTGCCCATTTCCTTCCTATCTTTCCTTCTTTTCCTACGCCCTCTTCTTTTTCCCCGTTCTTCTCTATTGTCTCTGTGCCTCGATCCTCAGCTGTGGTAGTGGTGATGGTGTTTCTTAATCTCCTTGCCTGCCTCCTCCCTGGATGCTGCCATCTGCTCTCACTCAGTGCTCTCTAAGAGCAGAGGGGTCTCTTGGCTCTGCAGTACAGACGCTTGCAGAGTGCTCAGGTGCTGGTTGAGTTCCCACTCCCAAGAAAACTCATCCAACATGTTGGTACTGGGAAGAGATGGGTGCTCTGCATATCTCCTGGGTTTGCTGGTTCTCTTGTGGGTGCAAATATGAAACCTGAGAGCAGCTCCCCTGGAACTTTGAAAGAGGTCTATCTCGGGCAAAACAAACACAAAAAGGAAAAACAGACATGCCTAAGACCCTAAACTCTCCTGGTAAGGTCAGCTAAGACACAGGGTTGGGGGGACCCGGAAGACTCCTCCTGGCCGTCTAGGAAGGCCTTGTGTTGTGGTGATGAGCAGGCCTAAGGGGACCTGTGTATTTTTGCTTATGCTGTACAGGGGGAGCTTCACCCACTCCTTACATCAACACAAGCGAAGTCTTTTGAAAAACATCACAGAATGAATTACCGCACAAGAGGTGTAACTGAGTTAGGGTTAAAGATCACTTGCTTTTGTTCCATATTCATTACAACATAAGTGCACAGTCCTGAGCATGAATCCTAGTTCCTGCACTGCATCATGGTTCTCAAAGTGCTTTGGAGTCGCTTGGTAACCTTGGGCACTGATTTTGGGTACCTCAGCTCTTGTGTGTGGGAAATGGGAGAGAGGTAATCAAGCCCTTCCGGGGTTGTTCTGAGACTTGGAAAAAATCTCTGTAAAGCACTTAAAATGGATGAAGACTTGATTTATACTTGTACTCTATTTCTTCTAAATATCTCTCCTAAATGTTACTCTGAGACTTGAAAATTTTGCTCAAACCTACCTTGAGTATAAATGAAAATTTAAGGTTATGTAATTTAGAATCACAAATGATCACAGACTGAGATGATATTTCTATACTAAATTGTAGTTGTATAGAAGGAATAGGAGAACAAGAAAGATCATTCACCTCTGCAGAGAAGGACTTGGGTTTCATGGTGGACAACAAGTTGACCATGAGGCAGCAGGGTGCCCTTGTGGCCAAGAAGACCAAGGGGATTCTGGGGTGCATTAAAAAGAGTGTCTCCAGCAGGTCAAGGGAGGTGATCCTGCCCCTCCACTCAGCTCTAATGAGGCCACATCTGGAGTACTGTGTCCAGTTTTGGTGTCCCCGGTACAAGAGGGATGCAGATCTACTAGAGAGAGCCCAGTGCAGGGCTACAAGGATGATCAGGGGCCTGAAACATCTGTCCTATGAGGAAAGACTGAAAGCCCTCTGAGGAAAGACAGGAGCTGTGCCTCTTCAGCCTGAAGAAAAGAAGGCTGAGAGGGGACCTATCAGTGTATATAAACACCTCGAAGGAGGGAAGAGGATGAGGCTGGCCTCTTTTCAGTGGTGGCCACCGACAGAGCTAGAAGAAATGGCCACAAACTGAATCGCCAAAAGTTCCACAAGAACTTAAGGAAAAATTTCTTGACAGCAAGGGTGACGGAGCACTGGAACATATAGCCAAGAGAGGTTCTGGAATCTCCTCTGGAGAGCTTCCAGACCCGCTTGGATGCAGCCCTGTGCCACGTGCTCTAGGTGACTCTGCATGTGCAGGGGGATTGGCTTAGATGATCTCTAGAGGTCCTTTCCAACCTTAATGATTCTATGCCCTTCAAAAGCAGTTTTTACATACCCTGCAAAGAAAGAACCAGCATTGTATTCACAGGGCAGAGTGGAAACAAGCAGCTTTGAAAACAATCTTCACTGTTGAGAAATTCCCGTGTGATCTTAAGAGTAAATAATGTGGCAGCTGGAAACTGAGGATCCTAGTGCAAATCCATACTGGTACTTTCAGTAGAACACTCTTTAAGAATTTTTAAAATCAGCTTTTATGAAAACTGTTGAAAAACCTGCTTAATAAGTAAGATATGTTCAAAGGTTGTTTAGGGCATATGTGTGTTTAAAGGAAATCAGCAAGCATAACATTTCCTAGGCGTTCTCTGCACATGGCAGTGGGGCATGTAAGGTTCTTGGCTGGCATTTGGGCTCTCTGAGCCTTTTTGCAATGTGTGAAGCATGACTCCCCTCCTTGCTCTGAGGTCCTGCCTGTGCTTCTAACTTGGAATTGAAGAATTCTTTTATATATACACACATACATCAAAGAAAGCAGCTTGTAAAAGGAGAATGTTCATCCTACACTTTAGCACAGATATTTAACACAAACACAGGGATGGGAAAAAACTGCATAGCCCATTTCTCTCCTCTTGTTTGCCTGTTGTAGGTGGGGTCAGGCTTTTCCTGAATGTCTCATTTCAAATCTTAGTGGTTCTTATTAGCTGCACAGTGAAGCTTCTGTGAAGCCCTTTGCCTTCAGTCTCTTGTTGTTGCTCTTTGATATATGTAATTTTCTTTGCTCCCCAACAATCCACTTTAATTTTGTTGAAAGGAAGTGTGAAGTTGGCTCAAAGCCATGCCGATTTCCCTGTGCAGCCTTCTCTTAGCATTAGGAGGAATCGTGCAGGGCTGTGGTTGCAGCAGGATTCCTTTCTTGTGCTTGTCCCTGCTGTGTTTCCAAGAGCATTTGGTTAGCTGCAAATTCTCCATTCTTCATCACTCATTTGTATCCCTTTTAGCACATGGGGTTTTTACTTCAAAGTCTGAACATGCTTTGCTGCAGAACAGAGGCAGCGGAATTAGGTTTTAAAACGTATCTTCTAAGGAGAATTTAGGTGTGCAGAATGATTTTTCTGCAGTTTAGGGAAGATTTGTAATTATGAAGCGGTTATCGCTCAAAGTTAGAAAAAGCTCTTTACGTGAGAGTAACGTATATATTACTCAAGCCCTTGTTCAAAGGAGGTATTATCTCCTTTTCAGGAGGATATTACTTTTGGAGATAGCAGCTTGCAAGTTTAATGGATATTGCACATAATTTTTTTTTTTCTCTCTCCTCCCTCCAGGTAAAAGTATGGATGAAATTAAGAAACTGCTGCTGTTGGTTCTGGGTTGTGCTGTGCAGGTACATGTTCATTAAAGACTTTTTTAAATCTGTTTTTTTATTCTGGGGCTGGGAAAATCTGGCTAAAAATCTGTGCTGTACGAGCAGGTCTCTAGCTGAAGATAGCACATGGGTTGAAATTGGGAAAAGATGCAGTAGATGAATGAAACTGCAGTCCCAGTTCATTGCCAATACTGGAATCAATCACAGCATATGTAATCTTCCAACAAAGCAGTCCACTTTAATAGCAGAATACAAAAACATACACCTTTGAATAGTATTGTTCTAAAGATTTTTTTTTTTTTGGTTTATTTTCATGTTATTTTAAAATATGTAAGAATATAATAGTTATGTGCTAGTGCAAAGGAAATAAATGAGCTAATGATCTCAACACATTTGTTTAATGAATCCTATTTGCATTTTTTAAATATTACATAGGTAGAAAATCCTAAATGAATAGATACTCTCTATATCCATGTGGAGAATTTTATGCAGTGTTTATTAAAATAAATGAACAGACAACATAGATGGAAAACTCCGCAGCAACACACACAGCTCTCAGATAAAGAAATGTGTGTTCTGCCCAGCAGCCCTCTGCGTGGGGAACAATGGGGCCCCGGCGGCCTTTGCTTCTCAGTGACCTTGTTTATTGGTTGGGCTGGTGTTTTTGTCCAGCCGTAGGACACTTACCCTGCTCAGTTATGTCAAGTCGATTATGTCAGGGTATGGCTGCTCTGAACTTAACTGGCTATTACATTGCAGCATAAAGGTCTGATTTGGCAAGCTTTTTTTATTTGCATCTTCTGCCCACGTTTGGAGTTCTTGGCCTCTTCCCAGTGAATTGAATGATGAGACTCAGAATCCCACCCAAAAGAGCCCCTGTAAATGATAGAAAAAGTAGTTAAAAAGAAAAATTCAAATATATAACTTCCCTTTTGTCTGCTAATAAAAACTCTTATTAAATGTACAATTGCAGATGTAGACGACTCTGCACTGTAATGTTATTGATGTACAATTGCAGATGTAAAGAGTGGGAGATGTTTGATTCTTTTAAAATAATCAGTAGAAGACTTACCAACATCTGTTTGACTGAAATAGAACTGATTTTTGTCCAGAAAGTTCCTCAGTTCTATTTTCTATCTAAAGCACATGTTGGTTTAATTCCCAAGAAGCAAAATAGAGCCTTGATGTGAGCACAATCTAAACCAATGCACTTGTCATTGTCAAAACCAAGGAAAATATGACCAGCTCTAAGCAGGCAGGAGAAGTGATGCAGTATAAGTATAGGGCTTGTACTCACCCAGTTTACATTTTTACACCTCATGAAAGAAACTGTGGTGATTTCCCTTGGCTGTCACCCTATCCCTTGATTTCATTGTGTGTTTGGCTTGTTTATTTCTAAAGAGCAAAACCAACCATCTTAACTTAGCCTTAGTTGTGCTGACTGTAAAGTTTAAGGAGTTCAATGCATAATTCAGTTCATGTTCCATTTGTGCAACAAAGTATTATCTCCTAGAGGGTTCCAAATCATAAATCTTGAACGTGTTGTCATTAACAGCACAAGATCTTTTATTTTAAAGGACAAAATGTTTTCTTTTAACAGTGTGAAAGAAAAGAAGAATTTATTGAAAGAATAAAACAACTGGATATTGAAACACAAGCTGCTATCGTGGCCCACATTCAGGAGGTAGGACTCGGCAGCATCTGTCTTCACTTTGTTTTCAGGCTTACATGTCTCAACACATTTTTTTTTTGTTATCTAAAAGTTAATACTTGAAGTTTCATAATGGTTTTATCAACTTCACAGAGAAAAATGATTATGCCATGAAAGTAATTTTGCAATCAAATTGGAAGATATCAGTGGCAGCTGTTTGGAATGTTACTTGGCTCAGTGCCCTTTGAAAAAGTTGTGGTGATAAATGTCTTGCTTGACAGTTACAGGCTCATATAGAAGATACGTTGTAAGGTATACATTCCTTTCAAAAGGAATGTATGGTTTAGGACACAAAGTCCTATTTGTAGCAGCAGTTTAGGCATTTAGCTCCTAAGTCCCGTAGTAGGTAAGATGAAGGCTCCCTGGGGGTTTGGTTGCTTCAGAGAGTGTTTTCCTAACTCAGTCTTGAAAACAGTACTCTGCAGCTGATGAGAGACATGTGTTTTGTTTTAAATGGAAGTCTGATCTAGTGACAAATATTCTTGGACTTCTGTGGTTTTGGTAAAAGGAAGAAATCTGTTTAGGTGCTCAGAGCCAGCTTAGCTTGCTTTGGAAAGGCAAAGAAAAGCCATGTGAAAACGCCCTCTGCTGGGTAGGCAGCAGTGTTTGTGAGCTCTGTGTCTTGGAGGGCAGGTGTAAAACCCTAATAAACTACAATGTAAAGAACAAGTAATAGGAGTCTAAGGCAAAAACTTGCACTCAAAAAGTCTGCTTTCTAAAAAAGGCTTTTCAAAGGGGGCTTGAAAGCTTGTTTGAAATAAGTTTGTAATAAAGAACATGGTTGTAGCAAAAGCAGAAACATCCTTTAACTGAGCTTGAGAGCCTTTCTGCTGACTGATAGTTTTACTAAATGATTCAGAGGGAACCAGCTGTGCAGGATGGCAGCTAAAACAAACTCTGCTAGCAGCAGTGAGAGACAATTCCACCTGAGTAAGATTCCACTGTCTATAGCACCTGCAGACTGCAAAGCCCTTGGAAATGGGGTTGCTTCACAATGAGGCACCAGTCTCTTGCTTAGTGTGGGATCTGCTACCTTCTCATTCAGGTAGTGACCACTCCAGTGCCTGAACTAGGACAGCTGCATAGCTTGTACTGTGCAAACATATGTCTTTTTCACTATAACGTGTACCTGAGCACATTAAAATTCAGTCTTAATTATTATCAAAAACCCAGATACTGGAAACTGCTGGCCCTTGTTAAAGTTGAGGTAGTCGTGTCTATGTACTTTCTAGCCTGCTTTTGATGAAATGTGGTCTTGTCTTTTTGAAGTGACCAGTAGATGAGTCTGGGCAGTGCAGCATATGTAGCAAACAAAATTTTAAATCTACAGATGAGAACCTTTTTTTTTTTTTTTCTTTTTTTTTCCTCCTCTTTTTAGGTGACTCACAACCAGGAGAATGTCTTTGATTTGCAGTGGCTGGAGTTGCCGGACATGGCTCCAGAAGAACTGGAGTCTCTCTCCAGGAATATGGTTTTCCACCTCAAAAGGCTCATTGATGAAAGAGATGAGTGCACAGAGGTATGATGACACCTTTGTTGTATAGAGTTCCTGTGGAGCAGTTGATGCATGTTCTGTTCCTTCTATTGTCTTGTTTGTGCCTTTGGTCTCTCTTCTGAGCCTTTCTGTTTCACCAATGAAAAATCTGTGGAAATATTTTGACTTTTCAATTGGTTCTTAAGTAAGCACTTCAGATGTGGTGCGATGATCGCTAAGAGGAGTGCATGCAGCGGAGACCAAAGCATTTCAAGCTGTGATTGTCTTCAGAATTTTATCTCTGCCTGTCTGTTCAGTCATTCACCTTACAGTGATTGCTTGACATTCTCTAGTGAAACACCTACCATTTTTGCTTCCAATGTCATCTTCATTTTTTTTTGTATAACACCAACCCTATCCCATGCTGTCTCATGAGCTCCTTTCTCTTAAGATCTTTGCAGTTGGTGTCTTCCTTTCATTAGCCTGACTGTTCTGTCAAGCATGCGACATTGTGTTAGTTAAAAAGTTAGTTTTTAAGAGTTTGTATGGATTATCGAAACAAAATAGACTGTAAATATTGATCTAGTCACGTGAGCGTTAGAGATTTCTTTCCTCATCTGTGTAACCTTCCAGTGAGTGAATCACTTGAATTCTGAGTGACAGGATAATAATTTTCCATGTTTATAAATCATTTTACATGCTTGAAAAACACAATGTGTAAGTACTGTTGTTTTTGCTCTTAATATTGCATATTTCCAGGTGATTGTAGATCTCACTCAAGAGAGAGATTATCTACAGTCTCAGCAACCACCAAGTCCTCTGAAACCACCAAGCCCAGATTCATCACCAAACCCAGCCAACCCTCGTTCCAATGAAGACAAACAGCACCTTGCAGTTGAGCTGGCGGACACGAAGGCTAAACTGCGAAGAGTCCGGCAGGAGCTGTGAGTCACCAGCATCTTAGGCTTCTAGAGACACTTCTGTTAAGACTGCGTTAATACTAAAAATATAGTTGCCCGTCAGCTTCCCTGCAGTGATCTCCATGGGAGTTCTCAGTTTCATGTCTTTCACATTCCTCTATTCATAGCACTAAAAAGCTAGTGTGGGTGCTCTGTTTTTTTTTTCTTTTTTTTTTACCACATGATCTTATTAAGAGCTACTCATGTTTCTTCTTGTCTCTCATCCCTTCCTTCTCCTGTTCAAAACACCATCTACTAGCAGCACTAGCATTCAGAGGATAGTGAAGTCAGTTATGATAGCAATAACATCTAGTGAGATTTAAACGGAGATACTTAAAAATAGTTGCATTCTCAAATCTATAGTATGTGGTATCCCAGGAAAATACCTCTTGGTCTTCTGAAGGTGGCATGCCATCCAAGAATTCCATGTACTTGATGACTTCTGTCTTTCCTTCTGGTTTCCTAGAAAATGTACTCAGTAGTTATCCAGGGGAAAAAAAAATCTACTTATTTTTTTCTAATCCTTTTCAGGGAAGAGAAGTCTGAGCAACTTGTGGACTCTAAACATGAAGTTGAACAGCTCATCCTAGAGCTTCAAAAAATAAAACAAGAGGTAAGGTGGCCTTGTTTGACTGGGTCAGACTTCCTAATTTAAAAACATCTCTTTCACTGTTAGGATAAAAATACTGCACTACACTTTCTTTAACTTTAAAGTTATTCCAGCAAGCTGCTTGACTACTAAGACTGTGGAATAGCAGTGCTACACTTTCTGCTTAAATAGTGTGAGCAGTCTCATCTGTTTAGCTTGCAAATAATCCAGTAATGCCTGGAGCACATGCAATATCAGGAATTGAGTATGTCTGAGTCCCAGCAGGCAGAGGAACCTTTTAGTCTTGTAAGGAACTGACTGGCTAATGGGGAATTCTTTCATAATGTGTCAATGGAAAATTATTTGATCTCTGTTCATGACTGCTCCTAGGAAAAAAAAAATAGTTTAAAGAATACTCTTTCTTTTTTGAATTTCTCTCTTCTCTCAGAATATCCACTTGGCCTCGGATGCTCGCTCTGCCCGAGCATATAGAGATGAGCTGGACTCTCTCAGAGAGAGGGCAAACCGTGTGGAGAGGCTGGAGATGGAACTTGTCCGATGTAAAGAGAAACTTCATGATGTGGATTTTTACAAAGCTCGCATGGAGGCAAGTGGAGAACAGGAGGAGGATTTGATGAGTAATCCTTAATTTCTGGCTTCTGCTGTGTTACCAGCTCATGTTTCATTTGTCATTGAGATGAATGTAGCAAAAGAGCAGAGCAAGGGGAAATTTTGTAATGTTCATTAGGTATTGGTTTAGCAGCATTAAAAATTCTTCAATAGCAAAAACATTCTTTCAGTAGACTTGGCGTATGCAAAAAGTACCTATTACTTTTAGTAAATTCTGCTTGGTTCATCATTATGTGGGTGAAGAGGACAGAATTTTTGGAGGTTCCTTCTAAAGGATCTAAATCTAGCCTTGAAAACCTCAGTGATAAACCTATGCTTTTGTTCTCACAGTAATGCTCCTTACCAGCTTAGTCACCTGCAACTGCGCTCATTTGGAATCGTAGACTAATTTAGGTTAGAAAAGACTTCAGAGGCATCTTGTAAAATCCCATACTCAAAGTGTGGCTAATTTTCAAGTTAGATCAGGTTGCTCTACTGCAACTTTTCTGTACTTTGAGGCCCTCTCATGTAAACTTTCAATAGCCTCACTTAAGTGATCTCAGCCAAAGTCAGGTGGATATCCAGTCTTGGATGCCCATGTTGAGGTTCTGTAGTTTACCCCCTTGTTATAATTGAGTAAAATCCTAGGTCTGAGAGAAGCATAATTGTGAAACTAATGTTCATCAGGCCTCTGACTAAGAACACATGCCTTATTTCTGCTCTATAAACCTTGCTTTGTAGGCAGTTCTTTTTCTCTCTGACCTAGGACATCAGCTAGATGCTGCTTTTTTCAAATAGATTCAATAACATGGCTGATTATTATATTTAGCAATATCCTACAAAAGCCTGTCTATTTTCTCCTTAATTCCCATTTTCCTTTAGGACGTTTGAAGCTCTGTCTGTCTCTTCCTTCCTTCTGAAAGCTGGCAAACCAGACATGCACTCACTTGTCATACTAGCTAGCAGCGTGGCATGCTGATATATCCCTTTCGACTGTGCATCGAGGTTACTTTGCTTCTGCCTGCTGCTCCCGGAGTGTGGTGAGAGGAGGGCAGTGCTTAGTCTTACCTTGTTGTAAAGGCAGGGGAGCAGCCACTGGTGCTCCTAGTTTTCAGACCTTTTGTTTGTCCTCATCCAGCAGTCTCTTGTTTTGTCTGTGTGCTGATCCTACTTAACACACTATTCAGTAAGGAGGCCTCTGCTTCTGTTTTGTTCAGTCTTCCCTCACTCCAATCCTGCCAACTTTTGATGAAATTGTTGAAAACTGGCCCTTCAGAGATACCTCCCTGAGATACAGCAGTGGATGAGATGAAAAACACTCCCATGAACATGACTTCTCTATCTTGGGGCAATAGGGTGGCCTCTAGCATAAGCTGTTGCTGCTTCAAGGGCTGAGTTTTTTTCTAATATGTGGCAGGATTGCACAGCTGTTTGTGGGCTACACTTTGGTCCAAAATAGCCAGAGTGTTTCACATGCTCACCACTCCCTCTGCTATCATTGATCCACCCTTGGCTCAGTTAGGGACTGGCAGCTTTGTACAGGGGCATCATCAGGAAAATACCATCAGTTCCATGCTGATACATACAGCTGATTCCATGGGACACTGCACTGGCTTCTTCATTGTCCTGCATCTAGGATCCAACTCACCATGTCCTTTTGTTTTCTTCTAGTGACTCAAGTCCTCTGAAACAGGGGCAATAGCCTGGAAAACAGTTCAGTGGCTGCTCAGATTCTTGCCGCTCATTTGGGAACTGCTAGGCTTACAATTTCAAGTTGTAAGGGTTTTGTAAGGATTTAATATGATAGA
>JAUBNY010000477.1:7727998-7771110 GCA_032275445.1 Crypturellus soui
GCTACTCCTCCCAGCTTCGTATCGTCTGCAAACTTGCTGAGGGAGCACTCTGTATATATGCAGAGTCTCTAGGGTCTCTCTGCCTTGTGCTACACTTTTACAAAGAGCTTTGTTAAGGGCAGAGCTTGAATTCAGCCAGCCTTGTTGGTCTGGGCCCAGCATCACCAGACATGTTTTCATCCTCATCTCCTTTTCTCCAAGTATATTATGGATCTGAGATGACTGCAAGCAGGGAGCAGCACAGCATTTACAGTTCATGTGGTAGCCCTACAAATGATTGATGCTGTACGTATGTCTTTAATATTAACACATATTAAGACATATTAAGTTGCTTATAGAGAGTTTTCTACCCTCAAAGTGTGTACTTGAACTTGAACCTTCTCACAGTTGAGCTCTGAATATGTTTTCACACTTGCATAGGATCGGGACACGGACAAGAAGAGAATTGAAGAACTGCTGGAAGAGAATATGGTCTTGGAGATTGCACAGAAACAGAGCATGAATGAGTCTGCACACCTAGGCTGGGAACTAGAACAGCTGTCAAAAAGCTCAGATCTTGCAGACAGTGAGTAGCTTTTTTTTTTTTTTTTTTAATTCCATCATTGTAGTTTTAACTTTTCTTTCACTGGAGCTCCAGAACTATTTCCAAGCAAACTTAACAAAAAAAAAAAAAAGTTTCAGAAATTACTGCGTTTAAGAAGTCCCGCTTCAGTGGTCCTTTCTCTTCCAAACACAGCAGTCTTCTGCAAAGTTGGCTGGTATAGAAAGGTTTTATCAGTTAGTTGGGAACATTTATTCAGTTATTAAAAAGCTAAGCTTGGATGCAACAAAATTTAGATAGACTTTGCTTCAGAACAGAATTGAATGAGAAAGTTTTGTTAATGTTACTGTTTGACTCTCATCCAAACTACTTGACTCTTAACCAAGCCTCCCTTAGAAAAGAGTTTAGCATTTTCAGAAATTAGCTAGTTCTGAATCGTTCCTTTTGGTGGATGTAATAGTGATTATTTTAACTTGAGGGAATAATTTTCTGAGGCCTAATATGAAAGTGACTTCACCATTGTTTTCAAATGTGGTTTTTGAGCTCATGGGTAGCAATTATTCTGTGATTGCTTTCCTAATTACTGTGACACTGAGTAGAGAATGGAACTGAACAGTAGAGGCTTTAGTGCTGGAAAAGTGTGTGTTAGTGAGACTTAGTCTAGGCTTTTAAAGTAATATCTCTGCTGTAAAGTAATATCTCTGTTGTAAAACTTGTGTAAATGTTGTTAGTCTTCAGATTTCAACTTCGGAGATTTCTGTGATCCATGTTCTGAAGGATGTGCTGGGTTTATGCAGCTGGTAATAAAATACCTTCCTGGGTTTAGCATATCAGCGAAGGAACTGTGAGGTTAAGCACCTGAGTTCACTCTTATAAGAGTGTAACCATTTCTAAACAGGATCAGTCTTTCATTGGCTTTTGGGAGTGCATCATCTCAATATGCTACACAATTCTCAATTTTTTTTACCTTCTGCCTCAGTTACTTCCTTTGAAGGAAGTGTGAAAGAGCATATCAAAATGTGTTTCCCTACTAACCATTGCTGGTTAAAGGAACTTCAAGGGAGTATGTTAGGAAACGTAGCTTTGTAGTATGTTAGTATGTAGCTTTTAAGATAGTTCTCTCCTTAGATATTTCCTTTTTTATTAAAAAAAAATTATTTATTTTTATTAAAAATCTTGCTTCTTTTTCTGTGGGAATATATTCTATTTTTTGAGAGCGTTAACTTAGTGAAGTTGAAGTGATTAAAAACCTGGCTGCAATGATTTTCATAAAAGCAAGCCTTACACACCTAGATAGAGGGATATTTCTGAACTGGTTAGTGCCACCTTCTGATTCTTGTGTTTCAACAGCTAGAAAGTCCTTTGTGTTTGAGTTGAATGAGTGTGCGTCGAGTCGCATACTGAAGCTGGAGAAGGACAATCAGAGCTTGCAGAACACAATCCAGGAACTGCGAGATGCCTCCTTGACGTCCAGGGAGAGCAGCCTGAAGTTTGTGGAACTGGAAAAAGAAAATCAGCAGCTAAGCAAAAAGGTAATTCTTGCTCACAGAACAGTGTGAACTGTTTGTTTTTTGAGCACAGTGTGTGCACAATGCTCCTGAACAGGGAGGGTTCATGTGAGTTTGCCAACGTTCTCCAGGAGACTGAGGGCATTTTCAGGTCCTTCTGTGTAATGTGAGGAGGCCTCTTCTCACATCAGTGTATTCCATTGCTTTTTACCCACTGCCTACATAGATGCATCAATGCAAGCAAAAGTGGCTGTTCCTTTTCTATAGACCCTTTCCTTTGGTGCTCATTTGTCCCAGCATATGGTGCTATTTTTTCTCTTGTTCTGTCTTCTTGTGACAGTGACTACTTCCTCTGTGAGCAAGCTGTGGACATATTTAACTTTTTTTCTTGTTTGAAAGTTTTAGTGTTATTTCTGTGAAAGTCAAGTAAATCACTCAGATAAACTTAGCTTACTGTATTTCCAGGTAACTGTCTTCACTGATTATTGTTCTGGATCATTTTTACTTCATCCTTTTGGCTATTACAAGTTCTCTACTGTCTCTGTAAAGTTCTGGGTTCTTTTTGTCACTGGTAAGAAATGTGTAGGTCATCACTGCTTAATTTTGTGTGTGTGCTTATGCACATGCACACTCATTACATGCCATTAGCAAGTGTTATTTCTCTTGGATCAACTGTCAGCTCAGCCCTGCCTTGGGAAATGTAGTGTTCAGTTCATCCCTAACTCCACTTTTGTCTGACTAGAAACTGGCATTCTGAACTCTGAGTATGTGAAGCAAGTGCCAGTGGAGAAAGAAGATGCGTGTCAGTCAGAGTATGAGAAATGCCCATGTTCACTTCTGTGTTCCTATCCATGTTCAATTATGCAGACTATAAGGCCCATTTTTCCTTTCCCTATTGCTGCTATGAGCTGTGTGTGCTACAGTGATACAGGAATTTCAGTCCTCTCTGGCCTGCTTGTTGGCTAACTGAATGCTTTAAAGGACAAGGAGAGAAAGAATCTTGTAGTTCATCACTAGCATTTCATATCAAGATTATAATTAGTATAGAATATCGACTTCTCTGCCAAGGCAAACAAGAATCCATCACTGCTTTTGGGGAGAGTCTCCTGCCAAGTTGAGAAAACAATTCTGGTGCTTGAATTCTTTTTGTGACAAGAAAAATTGTTTGCAAAAACAGTACTCTTTCACCACTCTGATTTATGAATGATTGTGCCTGAGTAATTCACTGCAGCTGTAATTTGCATGACTAAAATATAAGATCAAGAGATATAAAGTACTCAGCAGATGCCTGTGGTTATAGCGATTTAAGTCATTTAAAAAACTGTGGTCAACCTTGGGCTTTGCCCCCAGGCACGTTTCTGTAGGCACTTCCAGTTATGGCACTGTCTTAGAGTCAACAGTTGTGAATTGAAGATTAGTTGGATGCTTTCAATGACAACAAATATATTGGTGTGGTGGGGTCACCTACAGGCCTGGTGATTTAAGCAAAAAGGCCACTAGTGGGGAATGGATTTGTGGAGTAAAGAGGCTGCTTGCTGAATCAGACCAACGAGGAAAAAAATGGCAATGAGTTAAAAATGAAGAACGTTTGAAATGTGTGAAAGAATAAAACAAATTCTTGAGTAGCACAGAATATAGTGGGAGTAGACATAATCTGTAAGTGACTGAGTGCCATGGATCAGTGAGGTTGCTGACTGACTCCATCACCTCATCAGAGCTAGTAGTAAAGGTAGTAGACAGTAGTATAGTGTGGGAGACACACCCTGTATGGAGACCTAATATATAATAATCTAATAATAACTTTGGTTTGGCTTTTTTAATCTTATTTCCTCTCACATGCTTTTGTATTGTTCACACACATAATTAGTAATTTGTCAGAACTTAATAAATTGTCTTAGTGCGTATGAATGTGTACAGAAAGGAATGTCTAGGGCAAAAGGATAGTAGAGAAAAAGAAAGAGCTGGGACTGAAATAACTGCAAAATCAAGTTTGGTAATTTACCTGTGACAGCTAAAGAACCTGCTCTCCTAAAGCCGATTAAATAGAGTCAGATTTCACCCAGTGCCCAAGACTGGTAAAGCTTGTTACCTGATTGCTAATCTAGTGGTGCTTGGAAGACTCAAGCAGCAGGAGTGGATGGGATTATTTAGGGTAGTACAAGTGAAGGTACTAAAGAAAGGACAGATTTCCTCTCGCCTTCCCCCCACCCCCCGACCTTGAAATGGGACAGCTTAGTAGTAGAAAACCCTCCTCAGAACCAGCAGTCTAACTATCTTGTTTTCTGCATCCTTGGACTGAAACAAGTTGTAAGCAGTAGTTTCTTACTTGTCCCCAATTCTCTGGGAAGTGCTAATGAAGACCAGCTATTACTGAATTACTGACTTTATGTTCTTGCCTTTTCTGTACAGCTCTTTTGGGATCAATGAACCTTATTGTGGTTGAATTTCTAAATCCAAGCCCTTCTTATCTACAATCTAGGCAGTCCCTGCTTGTTTAAACACTTCCTGTAATGAGGCCTGTGTTGACACAGGCAGAGCCCAGCCTCCAGCCATTTCCCACTTGTAACAATTATTGTTAATACCCTTTTCATTGGCATTTCACCATTGGCAAAGCTCATATATCAACAACAACAAAAAAGATACTTCTGCAGAGCTGTTGGTGTTCACAGTATTTTTTAGGCATAAAAATGAATGCTTTCTGCCTTGAGTGTTTAAATTTTCAAACCTCTTTTAAAAAAACCTGCTTCTTTACAGTGCTCAATATATTTTAAGACCAGCTTTCAAATGTAAGTAGTAAAATGATGCTGCTTATTGTATGACTAGGTCCTTCATAAATCATTCAAAACCAGTGTGGTGATCTACTGAGGAAACATGGCTGACAACTCAGGGAGAGGGAATGTAAACTTCAGAATTTCAGTGCTTTTTCTCTGTTTTGGATTTTTAATTCTTTTTGTTTACTGAGTTGTCTTAACAACATTCCCATCAGCTGATGGACTAAGGCCTTCAGTGGTGGAGAGGCTAGCAGGAGACACAATCTGTCAGAATGGTGAGTACCAGAAACTTCAGTTCTTGACAGAAGCAAGAAATGGCCTTCAGGCAGTTTGAAACATACTTCACTGAAGTACTTTTTATGGTGTCATCTTAATAAGCAAGAAGGAGATTTTTGGCACTGTGAGCAGATAAAATGTTCTTGCTCCTCTCCTGCACCTGGTAGCTACAGGAAGGAAGAATTGCATCTCTCAGCCATACTTTCTGTCTCCTTGGTCTGTGCTCTTCAAAGAACCTTTAAATGTGAACAATCATTGTGTTAGGCTGTCTGATATGTTCTGGCTTGTTCTCTCCACACAGATTGAAAAGCTGCAAAATCAAATTGAAAAAGAGAAGCAAAGTAATCAAGATCTGGAGGCCTTAAGTGAGGAGCTGATAAAAGATAAAGAGCAGCTACAAGTCATCATGGAAAATTTGAAAGCCGACAAAGACAGACAGGTGCAAGCTTCATAAATGTAATCCAAAAGCAAATGCTCAGTAGTGGTGGTTTACTGATGCCATTTAGAAGCCATCTATTTCTGTGAGGGAGAGGTGAGGCAAATTCAGAGCTATTCTCTGCAGGAAGATCTTGTTCAAATGCAGGTAAAAGGTCTCTGAGCGAAAAGGCCCGGCGTGTTTTGGTGTAGCTACTGCTAAGCCTTTTTGCGTAAGAGATCTGCATGCTATTTGTAAATGTAGATCTGCCCTCTTTTTCAAACAAGAAGCCCAGGGTTACTGAACAGTTGCTGACCAGCTGTACTTAGCTTTGGAGTAGCAAATAAAAGCCCCTCTTAGACTTTAAATACCCTTCAGCTTTTACTATTGTGCTGCAGTTCATGTACAGTGCCTTGAAATCTCTGTACTGTCAGTTCACATAAGGCTACCATCTGCATTAATTTGCATTAATGAATGATTCCTATTAATAACAATTAAGAAAATTATGCATAGGTTGTTGAAGGATGGGCTGCCTACTTTTAATATGTGTTAAAATTTATCCATGACTTGCAGGACAAAGATTAAACCACAAACTATCTTATTTACATAGTATCTTTCCCTTTGAAAGATTCTTACAGAAACTTCTGTCTGGGAATTTGCAGTTTACTATTGAAATCATACTGTTCCCTGTGAAAACATGGATTCTCTGTGATAAGAATTAGTGAATGCTTCACATTTAGGGCAGAAAGTAAAAACAAAAGTGCCTTCAGCTAATGGAAAAAGCCAGGTTCTGACTTGTTTAGGCCAAAGTACTGTCTGATTTCTGTAGATGTTAGATAGTTAAGAATCAAATGCAAATCCCAGTCTAAATTGTAATTGCCTCATCTGGAATTTGACCAGTGAGGTTAATGCTCCACTTTTGCAGAAAGCATCCTTAACGAGACCTATAGCTACTACCAGTATTTAAGGCTGGGGGGTTCTGAAGTCTCATTAGAAAAAATTGGTGTCCTTAGTTCTCAAAGTGTTTACGTTTGTAAACATAGATGGAAAGATATCATTAGTGAGGAGTAATTCCTAACAAAGCAGTTACTCCAACGTGTTCTTTAAAGGCATCTGTCTATTCTCCTGCTCTACCTACGTATCCTTAGCTGTTAGGAGGGACACAGCACCATTTGGCACTAGCGTCCCGAGTTATTTTTGTATGTGTGTTGTGCATGTTAAGGTTATTGGGTTTTAGTCAGGGATAACTGTTGAAGAAATTATATCGGATTGAGTTTTTTTAACATTCATATAAATTCTACTGTACATTTGTAAAGTAGATGAGTGGCATTTGTATCACTGTTTGTTGTTCATTTTTGTAGATACAGGATCTTAAACAAGAAAATGATCACCTTAATCAAGTAGTCTTGTCCTTGAGACAAAGATCTCAAGTAAGCAGTGAGGCCAGAGTAAAAGATATTGAAAAAGAAAACAAGATCCTTCATGAAACAGTTACAGAAACTAGTAGCAAACTGAACAAGCTGGAATTTGAGAAGAAACAATTACAAAAAGATTTTGAGCAGGTTAAAGAGAAAGTGGAACGAGTGGAAGAAATGGAGAAAGAACTGCATCGACTGGAGAGGGAGAATGAACAGCTCACAAAGAAGGCAGCAGCCATGAAAATAGTGACAGAAAAAGTTGAAGTTCTTGAGCAGGAAAATGGGGATTTGGAGGTGGAAAACAGGAAATTAAGAAAATCCCTGGACACATTGCAGAATATTTCCATCCGTCTTGGTGATCTGGAAAGGGACAACAAGCAGTTGGATGAAGAAAATCTGGAGCTCAGAAGAGTGGTAGAGACCATGAGATTTACCAGCACAAAAATGGCACAAATAGAAGCAGAAAATAAAGATTTGGAGAGGGAGAAAGAGGACCTAAGGAAAAATGTAGAAATGTTGAAAGTGCTGAGCAAGAAATCAGAAAGACTGGAGCTAAGCTATCAAAGTGTTAGCTCTGAAAACCAAAGACTTCAGCAAATGCTGGAGAACAGCAGCAAAAAGATCCAGGAGCTAGAGAAAGAAGTGCAAGGAATGGAGAGTGAAAACCAGGTCCTCCAGAGAAACATGGAGGAACTAAAGATTTCTACCAAACGGCTAGAGAGGTTAGAGAAGGAGAACAGAGACCTGGAGCAAGAAATGTCTCAGCTGGAAAAAGACAAAAAAATGCTAGAGAAGGAAACAAAGCGACTTTGGCAGCAAGTGGAACTGAAAGATGCTATTTTGGATGATAGCACAGTAAAGTTGGCACTTGCTGAGAAGGAAAACAAGACACTAGAAAAGGAAATTGCTCGATTCAGAGATTCATCTAATAAGCTGAAAGAATTTGAAAAGGACAATAAAGATCTCATAAAGCAAGTTACAATTGATAAAAGAACACTAGCTACACTGAGAGAGGTAAGTGAAATACTATTACTGTTTTCACCGCTGTGCAATATTTTTCTGCTCTGCCAAGTAGCAAAGAGCTGTCTGTTCCATGACTATTTGATTTATGAATTAGGAGATCTTCACAATCTTAACGGGTGTCACAGGATAGTGTTGCCTTTGAGTGTGCACCTCCCCAAAATTAAACCATACTGCAATTTATCCAATTACATTGCCGCAGTGTAACTAGGCTTGTTCAATTATGCCAGTTATTTCCCTCTGTCAAAAACTCAGAGTGAATCATGAAAATGTTCGATTTGTTGCTGAGGAACTTAAACCACACTCTCTCAAGAAACTTGCATAGGGAAGCCCTGTCACCCTGTGTATGTGCTGTGTGTGCACATGCACAGCCTGATGTGTTATGTTTTAACAAACAATGTAAAAGGCAGGCTGTGGTTTTCAGTGGTTGCTGAAAGTGGGGGAAACTCCCTCTGTTGGTGCTGCACCCCTCTGGCCTCCACAGCCCTTCCCCTGGCAAGGAGCAGCATGGCACAAGAAATGCAGTCCAGTGAACAAGACAGAGGCCAAAAGAAGCATTCTTTAGGTTCCTGTTGAGTAAACTGTAAATAGAGAGAGTCAGTTTTAATTCTGCACTGAGCTAACACTGAACAATTTTCACTGACCTTCTTGGGACTAGAATTTTATTCACTGTCTGTCTTTTTTATGCTCTTCAATTTAAAAATTGCCAGTGTTAATTAGCACTGTCATTTTTACAGCAACTGATCTTATTGGTGCTGTTACAGGATTTGGTCCTGGAGAAGCTGAAGAGTCAACAGTTGTCTAGCGAGCTGGACAAATTGAGCCAGGAGCTGGAGAAGATAGGACTGAACAAAGAGCTGCTGCTACAGGATGACAACGGCAATGATGACATGTGAGGAAACAGAGCTTCCCAGCTCATGCTCGTGACTCTGCAGGCTTTCCCTCAGGCACCCTAATTCAACCCAGCTAAAAAAAAAAAAAAAAAAAAAAAAAAAACACACACACACACAAAACCTGTCCTCCCTTGTCTAACTCCAGTTATCCTTACCAATTTTCAACATACAACCAATTTATGGTAGCAGGCCTGGCAATATCCTGCAAGATTAGCAAAATCTTTTCTAGGAAAGACTGAAAGTAAGAAAAAATGGCATTCTGTCTCTCTGCCTGCCAGGTAGTATTATCACACTTCTCTGTAGAGCTGCTGGGTAGCTCATTCCAGTGATCCACTGTGTATGTTCCTCCTGCTATTCTCCTTATAAACAGGAAAAACAGTGCCTGACTGCTGTCCTTCAGATGGTGGCGATCCAGCCAGCTGTTAATGTAGGCAGGGATGTTACCTAAGACATTGCTGATGGCAAATCTCATAGTCGGTAACAAAGGAAGCCCAACAAACTCCATGTGTATAGGCCTCTTGGTAAGACCCAGTTAGGTAAACACACACTTTCTGGGGCTTACTGCAGTTTTTTTTCCTCCCCATAAGGAATATACAGAACAGACATGAGAAGAAATATCTATAGTGTTGTTAAGGTCAGAGTAGAAAAAAAAGTACTTTCTTTTAAATTATATAGCTTTAAGTATTTCTATAGAACCATGTAGGTGTTACTCCTACCGAAATTTATTCTGTTCCTGAAGAAGCAAATACCCCTAATGTAACATGTGATGAGGTTTATAATGAGTGAAGGTAAAGTCTACTATCTGGGTGGTGGGTCATAACCTAATAGCAGATGTTGGAATCTCTTTTTTCCCCTCTGTTTTTCAGAAAATACAAGATTCTAGAAAGCAAAACTGAATCAGCACTAAAAACAGCAGTAGCTGTTAAAGAGGAAAAGATCGCAATGTTGGAAGCTCAAGTGAAAGACTCTCTGAACTTGAACCAACAGTTACAAAATGAGCTAAATATGGTAAGAGGTGAACTGCGTATTAAATATTCTCCATAGAGTTCTGTACATTCATTCTTTTTTGTTCAACAGGAGAAAGTTTTATGTCTGTCTTTTCTTGCCGTAAACAAGCTCCTTCAAAGACTTTTTGATTTGACTACTCTCTCCTGTCTCATTGTATATAATAGGACTGACCTTGGCAAAACTTTTGGGCTGTGGTCCAGGGCAGGATGGTATTTCTGAGTAACCAGCATGTGCAGTCTCTGTGTCTCCATGTTCTTTTCACAGCCATGGTGTTTTTTTTCTGCTTTCTTCAATGAGAGTGTAGGCTGAGGCAGATTGCAGTTGAAGCTTTTCACCAGGGATATCCTGTTTGGTTGAGCTTGAGTCACAGGGTGCTTGAATGCAGTCCAGGTGACATGGATTCCTTCACCTGTCTGGGCCTCAGCTTCGCAGTTTGTGAAGCATGGGTAATAGTTTGTGAATTCCTTTACATACTTAGAGTTCAAAAGAGGAAATGCATATTATCTCATTATTAAGATCCCAGTATTGAGTCAGTTGTAAAGTTTTTCTTGTTGGCTTTACAGGTAAAAAAGGACTTTGATGCACTCAAGCAGACCCAAGAGGATGGGCAGTGTGCTCAGAAGTCACTGAAGTATTCTGCAGAGAAACTCATTCCCAATCACCAAGTAAAAGAGAAATTGGAAGTGGGACACCAAGAAGCTACCATGGAGCTTCTGAAACTGAAAGACAGGGCAATAGAATTGGAAAGGAATGTAAGCCTCCTTTAGTTACCTGTTATTCCTTACACCTCCCTAGTGTGGCCTTGAGTGGATTGCTAGGATCTGTTTTTTCAAGACCATAGGAATCTTGTGGGCTTTTTGAGCTCTCAGGTCTATAGAGTTCTTCAGACTTTTCTGAAGGCCAGACAAGACTTTAATTGTCTGTCCTGTAGAGCGTCTCAGTGGGGATGAGCCCTGTGTTTAGTTTCTGTCCTACCTTCCTTTAATGTGGGGAAGAATTTCCTCTTGCGCATTTGTTGCAGAAGGATCGTTGCTAATTGGTGTTCGCATCTTTGATGGGACTCCAGCTGATCAGAACAGCTGTGTGGGTTTTTTTGTTTGTTTTTTTTTTCCCCCTCCTGTTATCTCTTTTCAGTCCCATCTCTCTTTTAGAATGCTGCCCTGCATACTGAGAAGCAGCTGCTTAAAGAACAGCTGAAGCACTTGGAAAGGCAGAATGTCTCCTTCAACAGTCAGATCCTGACACTACAGAAGCAAAATGTCTTCCTCCAGGAGCATAACACTTCCCTGCAGACGCAGACAGCCAAACTCCAGGTCAGAACAACCCTGTGCCTTTGTGCCAATAGACTGGATTTCATTGCAGTAGTGTGGAGAGTGACAGCTGACAAAAAAAACTGTGACTGATAAAATGGAGGTCATAAAGAGCTGTGAAGTGGAGCTTAGATTGAGATCTGAGTTTTTCCAGTCTAGGAGACAAAAAGGCTCTTCAGCTACTATCTTGGTTTATCTTTATGAAGATGGTAAAGTGTATCCGCTGTGTATCTACAGAAAATCAAACTTATTAGGAATGCTGCTCCTACACGCAGTGGTTCATTCTCTTGTGTTTAGTTGAATTTAATAAGTTCTCTTTCAGTTATACACAGGCATCCAACTATAGTAAGTGTAGTTACAGTTTGGAAAGCAGCCAGATGGATTTCAGCCCCTTGCTAGGGTGACTCTCTATTGTGCATATTGCTGTGCTGAAGTGATGCCCCAATGTTCATGAATGTTCTCAGTCAACAAAGTGATGATGTATCCTTGTTTAATTGTACGCAGATATAAACAGTTACATGATTGTTACTTGTATTAGAAAGTGTAAATAAGTATGCTCATTTTTATTTGAGAAACTTTAGGTAGAAAATTCAACCCTCAGCTCCCAGAGTGCTTCGCTGATGGCCCAGAATGCTTTACTCCAAAATCAGCAGACTGCCAAGGAGAATGAGAGTGAAAATCTACTGAAACAGAAGGAACAGTTAAAGGCTGACTATGAATCATTGCTTCAGGATCACGAACACCTTGTTTCACTGCATGAGCATCAGTCCACAGAGTATGAAATGCTAATAAACCAGCACAGCTGCTTGAAAACGTTACACAAAAACCTGGACCTGGAGCATAAAGGTCTGGTCGAGAGGTATGCCCACTGTTCAATGCCCAAGGAAGCTGCATAACCAAAATGTGTTACTCAATGTCTAAGTGTCTTCTCATTTTTGTCATACTTATGAGATTAGATGAAAATGCTTGAAAGCCTGTATGTTTCTAACCTGTGAAGGTACAGACCATATCTGATGATACTCAGAAAACAGGGTCTTGGGCCAGAGGTGAAATAGTTAAACCAGATATGACATTGAGCCAGGTTTAAAAAAAAAAAAAAAAAAAAAAAGGTGGCGTATTGTTTATTTCCTTCTAGTTCTCCCAATCTAAATCTTTTGTTTCAATCAGGACTTTCAATCAAACTGTGAAATCGGGTTAATCAGATTAATTTATTATATTTAGTTTCTAGTCAATGTCACTTTCTGACAATTGTGTTCAACTGTAACATTATCAATGATACATTACTATGTAAGGGCCACCTACCTGTCAGAAACTTTTTTTTTAACAAATTCAGTTATTTTCCTCAAAAAGGTGGGTCAATGGTCAAAAACAAGTCCACCCTAGGCTTTCCCAAGCGCAAAGGAACTGGCAGCACAATGTGCAGTAGCTTCTGACAAAGTACAGAACTAAATCTGCTGTGATGAAAATACCCACTGAGGCTGCTCGTCAGGACAGCTGCTTGGCTGTCAACTAAATAATGAGTTTGTAAGTGAATACACAGACACTGCCTGTGCTTACCAAGTAGACTCGGACTGATTAATGGTTGTCACTGATGCAGGATTTGCTTCAGACTATCACACTGCGGTGTGTAGGTGCAGTTTCCTGGATTCCTTCTTTTCTTGATGAGTGCTGCTTATTAAACAGTTGCAGCATAAGAAAGCAGTGATTTTCCTGAAAAATAGGAGCTCTGTAGTGGTAATTGCTCAGACCACTCCTGTGAACATTAAAAATGTAGATTCTTTCATGCTGAGGTGTGACTGTGGGAAATGTTGCAGGGGAGCAGATGGTGATCTTCTGTATGCTCTGAGCGGGCTGATTTTTGGCAGTTCCAAGAGTGAGGTGTCCTCCTCAGCAGGCCAGTCTGGAGGATGCTTGTCATGGTGATTTGTCTAAGACAGCTTGTATCTCCACTTGCCTGTCAAAAAAAAAAAAAAAAAAACAAAGAGAGAAATTACTTCACCCCACTCCTCCCAATGTACTGTGTTCAGCTGGCTGAGAAGGGCAGACAGGAGTAAGCTTGGAAATCAGCTGGATGAGAACTGTTCATTTTCCTCTGCCACTCAGTGGCATTCAGCTGCACTCTCTCACCTTCAGCTAGAATCCACCACCCTGTAAATGTTCCCAGAACAGCTGAGCAGCTGCTGTGCAGAGCCTGAGCAAGACAGGCTTACCTTGTCCCAGCTTCAGAGAAACCTGTATTTCCAGGTTGGTGACAGCATGTTCAGTCACAGTTCTGTTGGTTACAGTAGGACTGCACTCCTACCGGAGCCTGTGATTGCAGCTTGTGTAGAAAAATGCCCAGCAACTTCAGTTAGCTTGTGGGCTGCTCAGGGTGTGTGCAGCCAGGCTTGTGCTGCCCCTGGTTATGCCTGTGATACCACAGGGAGTTTTCTGCATCTTAAGGAACTTCACTAAACCTTCTGCAAATGTATCTTATCAGCATCATCTTACTACTGCACTGGGGATTTAATAATAGCTGTGTGTAGCTGTGGTGAAATGGCTCGTCACAGCCCAAAACACCACACACATGTCGGTTTGACTTAGCAAGAAGCAGCAAGCTAGTATGTTGGAGCCATTTACCATTAATAGCACTGTCTTTGCAGTATTTGGTTTGCTGCCTCAGCAGAGGAGAGCTGGGCTTTTCTGCTTGCATTTTAAATTGCTTTAAATATTGCAAGTTACTAAGGGCAAATAACTTGCTAGCTGTGGTTGAGTGGCAGAGCCTTCGGCAGTTCTTAGACTTGTTCTGAAGAAGTCTGTAATTTTGCACAAACATGGGAATAACTCATCCTCCTGGAAAAAGAGAATCCCTGCATGCTTTGCCAGGACTTGCATTATGAGGTTTGCAGTGCTGCCAGAGAATCATATTTATGGACTCCTGCCACATGCTTCCTATCATAGTGGAACATTTTTACAATTTTCTCAGTCACAAATATCCACCTGCACTCTGTCTCCAAACAGCAGCAGAAGGGTTGAAAACCAAAAAACACAGTTGGAACAGGAGTAGAGAAACAGGGCTGTTCAAGTCCGGAATGAATTGAATCAGAGCCAAAATTTGTTTTATTTGCATCTGTAAGGAAATGTTTATAATCTTCTTATTTACCTCTAGAGAAATGGAGTGAGCATTAATGTTGATTACCCTATGAGCTGAGTAACCTTGCCCAGTGATAAAGCCTCTCACTGCAGGGTATGTTCAGGCTTGTCAGGTGGTGTAAATCCTGGTCAAATGGTAACCTCACAGCTGAACCTGGACTGCAAGTAGATCTTGCTTAGGGATTTCACTGTGGCTGCAGCAGTACAGGAGCATCAGCATTCATGCAGACTATCTCCAGTTTTGTTTCCTTCCCCCAGTGTGGAAGGGAGCAGCTGTGATCTGCCACAGGAGTTACCCTGCTTCAAGGCAGCACATAGAGCTGGGCCAAGCTGTGAAACTAGAAGCAGTAGTCCTCACTAAAAATAATAATAACAATAATAACAGAAAGCTTGGGTTAGGTAAAAATGGAGAGGAGTCATATCAAAAAGATAAAAGAACCAACAGAGTTTCTGCAGAGAAGGCCAGGGTAATCTCTGTCAAGCTATTGACCGTGGAGTTTGTATTCCCAGACTCCACAGTCAGTAGCACAAAGTGCTATTTGGATTGGCACAAAGTACTGCTTGAATATCCTTCTGGGAGCTGGATTTGAAACCACCTCCTTCTTTAGGTTCTTCTATTTGTTGTGCAGACATTGAATTTGAAATGTCCTGGAGCTGAATGAGGGAAGAAAACAAATAAATAAGGTTAATTAAACTCCACTGCTACCACTGGGCATGAATAGTAAAAGGCAGTTTCTGTCTATGAGACAGGTACTTTTCTGTGTGGCCATTCAATGGACTGGAATTTGGGAAGGGCTGTAAAATGACCCTGGGATGAAGAGATTGGTAGCCTGAAAGAAGTTGGCAGGAGCCAATATACTTGATGCTGTCTTTGCTTTTCCTTTTATTTCGAGGTTTCATTGGCTGCAGAGTGGCTGTCTCTGCTCTGCATTCATCTCTGCTAAAACATGCAACAGTGCCTGGTGGGGCAGGTGCAAACAACATAACTTTGTCAGGCGTTGCTGTGTCTTTTGTCTTGGTGGACTTTCAACCACCCAAATCCATACAAAATTAAATGCACAGAAAATAAACTCATTTCTGATGCTTATAATGTCATCTGTTAAAAAGATCTTCAATTAGAAGAAGAAAAATGTGTGAGTGAAAGCTAAGTGTGTGATCACCCTTCTCTTGTAGACACAACAGCTTAATGAAGCATAAGGTAGAACTGGAAGAGCTGGAAATAGTTTTAAAAACTGAGAGAGAAGTTCTGCAACAAGAAAGGAGAACAAATGCAATAACCACTGGGGAAAATCAGAAGTTGAGGGAGGAACTCGACAGGTATGGCATCCTTACCAAATTCTTTCAGATTCTTTTGCAGTTGCTACATTCTTCTTAAAAAAACTCAGTAACTCAAAATACGCAGTTGTTTTCCTCTGTTGTGTTATTACAGCTTCAGGATGTCTACCCATTTCTGCCAACATCTGTTTCATTAATTTAGTTATTTTATTTAACTCGTAGATAATCAACTTCATGGGAACTGTCAACGAAAGTTGTTACCCAGTGCTTTGTGTATGTACTGGTTTGGGGACTTCTGTTCATTCAAGAAAAGCTGTCACTTGTGGTTCAGTTTACAAGCATCATGTTTCTGCAATCATGTATTTGCAAGAGCTGTCTTTAAATGCAACTACAAATACGCAAGGCTTGCCAAAATCTCAGGTTCTGTGAAATGATTCCTACTCATTTTTCCTCCTCAAGAAAAACTGTTGTGTGTGATGTGTATTTGTTTTCTTCACAATATCCTCTAATTCTTCTAATTAATATTGCTGTGTATTTTCTACTGTAGAAGCTGTGTTCAGAGAAAGCTGTCATCTGTTAATACTTAAAAGATACTGAGCTTGGTGATTCATTTGATCATTGGGTTTATTCCAGCTAAAAGCATTTTGTTATGCTTGTTCACAAAAGAGTAGAACCTAACACCCTGGCCCCCATCCCTGCTGGGGCACTTGGCCTTTTGACCAGTTCAGCCCCACTGTTGATACTACAAAGATGCTTCAGGAAAAACTTTGGAACAAATAAGGTGTAAGGTCATGACCAGTACAGACAAGGTCAGATTGAGTCACGTTTAAAAATCACCTGTTAAGTTCAGTCACAAAAGTTTCTTATACTTCTCCTATTGTAATGTACTGTAGAGTACTGCAGCTTCTCAAAAGTGCTTGCTGTTTTCAGCTGGAGTCTCTCTTTTCTAGTGGTGTCAAGGAAAGTTGTTGCAGTCCTGGAAGAGAAGAAGGTTTAGCTGATCTGTCAGCAGATAACAGGGCTTACTCTTTTCTATTTATACGTTTATTTAATTTTATGTCTCCAGGAATAGTAGCTGTTTTTAACTTACCAAAAGCTTTGAAAGAATGCTACTGTATCATCTTATAATGTTACAATATCTTGCACTGCAGAACCCACTTGTATATTTCATGTATTAGAAAAATGATTTTCTGAATATTCTTTATGCAGAATAGAGCTGGCTGTATGTAACTGCTCTGTGCCTCAGAAATTTGTAATGTCTTACACATTGAGGAAATATCAAGTGTGATCCATATGTTTTCCTTTGAATGCTGTTGTTACTTCTCTGTATCATTACCTGCTCATTAATAAATTCAAATGCTTAGAAACTTTTACATTTAATGATGGCTGCACACTGTTGGTGTGACCTTTTGAATGTGAGGTCTTCCTATGAGCTATTCTTCTTAAGCACGTGTTCTTCTTCATTTTCAGGGTGAATTTCTTGCACAACCAATTAAAGGCAGAGTATGAAGGGCTGCATTCACACACTAAAGAGTTGAAAACTTCCTTGAACAATTCTCAGCTAGAGCTAAATCGTTGGCAGGCTCGCTACGATGAGCTGAAAGAACAGCACCAGTCCATGGACATCTCACTGACAAAGCTGGATAACCACTGCGAAGTGAGTCACTCTGAGCGTGTGTGCTGTTAGATTCTTGTTAGGGTGTAAAGTTTTTGGCACATTGTAAATAGTTCAAGGTATATGGTCCTAATGGCACCCTCATTTACTTAGAAAATTTAGCAGTTTGTGTCCCAGGTTCTTCTGTTAACTATGTTAGGTTAATTATGATACATTTCCTGAGAACTCAGTAGCAGAGAGGAGATTCATCTCTCTTTGTGTTTAACAGCTACTCTCGCGTCTGAAGGGAAATCTGGAAGAAGAGAACCATCATCTCCTGAGTCAGATCCAGATGCTGAACCAGCAGAATCAGATGTTGCTGGAGCAGAACATGGAGAACAAGGAGCAGTATCATGAAGAGCAGAAACAGTATATGTAAGAAAATAAGAGATGTAGCTTGTGAAATCTAAATAAACCTTATAGGTAAATATACAAAATTACTAATTTAGGACAGGCTGGAGACTGTTAGGTTTACTTGATGCCTGGCTGGAAGAGGGGCTGTTCAGGAGATGTGTGTACAGGGCAGAAGGTAGGTAATTTCTTTGTATTTCTTATTACAGAGGATGTTCAGGACACACCTGAACAGCACTTCTCATTCACAGCTCTTTTCAAGATGTGCCGATGTGGAAAATTTAACTATAAAAAATGGAATGCTAAAACCACTTGCTACTAGAGTCATTTTGTATATTAGATTACTGGAGAAGTGCAAGCAATTAAACTCTTCATTTTGGTCATTTGTATTTCCTGTCAAGTTCTAAAGGATTTAGGTTTCAATATATATCTGTCTGTCCCTGAATAAAAAGGTGGCACACGTATTTTTTTAAACCTAATGTATATTTGCAAATAATCCAGTTTTCACTACAAATATTTATTACTGCAGAGAAAGAAGTGTATTCCTAAGAGTTTTGGTCTAAGCACCTCAGAATGGTATGGGAATTACTGTCAAGGTTTATTTTAGTATTGAATAACACAGTCAAAAGTGTTAGAAATTGTTTGCTGAAAGCAACTGATTATGGCTCAAACGTACTCCAAATATGTTTATGCAGGTGTTTGATGGTTCTGTGTTGATAACACATTAGCTCTGCTCCTGGGCTGAAAAAAGCTTCTTGCTTATGAGATTTGTTAACATCACAGAGGATGACAACAATCACTGAATAAGAATCAGTAAATGTAAATGCCACTTCTGAAAGTGCTTTGACACTGTTCTCAGGAGACCAGAGTAGTTCTTAAAAGAAAAAATGTTATTAATTTCCTTAGTTTCAACCAAGTAAGAAGAGCAGAAGTAAAAATCGGTTATCACAGAGAAAAAAGTCCAAACTGAACAAGTAAGAATCTTAACCTCCAAGAAATTTGCCAGTGATCTGGAAATGAGGGTGAAGAACCAATAAGCAAATTGAAAAACAACACAAAATTAACCCTGACATCTGTTAGTCAAAAAAACAAAGTGTGTGTGGAATATTTGCAACTAATCTAACATAAATCTACTTTTATTGCCCGGTTTTATGCTGGCTGAACAAGATGTCACTCATCAGCAGGTTTGAGAGATTTTACACTGGCCCCCTGAATGGGCTCAATCAGATTCTGAGGCTTATATTATAATAGGAAGATATTAATTTTTTTCTTCTTGTGACTTTCAGGGTTTCGATCATACTTAACTTTCTGTGGTTTGTTCAAAACGTGCTTATCTCTTTCACAGTGATAAATTAAATGCCTTAAGGAGACACAAAGAAAAGCTTGAAGAGAAGATAATGGATCAGTATAAATTTTACGATCCTACTCCAAAAAAGTAAGTTCCCATTGGGTTCCTGTATGCTGTTGATGTACCAATTTGTGAGGGTGAGAAGGAATTCTGCCTAAGTAGAGGGAATTGAAATAAGGACAAACTGGTGATATCTCAGTCTTCACTGTCATTCTGAAGACTCATCACTAAAGCAGCAGCCGCGCTTTAGGCTGCGCTGATGTAGAGCAGTCCACATATTGGTGTGTTTTTATATCAGAATTAACAATGTTAATTAGAATAGAGCCAACTGGTCATGATAATTAGTCTCATCCCTCATTGGTTAATCACAATGACCAGACTGGCTGTTATATGAAACTGCTACTTGCCAAAATAATGGTCTGCTAGCAACTGTTAAGCATTCTCACTAGAGTCTCAGCATATGTATGGTCAGTTGCTGCCTCTTGCTCTCTAAATTAATGGAGGAAGGCAGCTATAAGAGCTTGATGATCAATAAGTGCCCATGCTTCAGCCTACCCACAGCAGGGATAGTTTGACTTTTCTGGGCGAAAAAAACAGAAAATATATCACCAGAACGCTAGGCTAGCATCCCTAAGCAATGGTGGGATACTAAGCAGGAATAGAGCTCAGAGAGCTGCCGTTCATTTGTCTCTAAAGCTAGTTCAATATTTTGTCATCTTAGTCCGTTCAGGTAGTAGAGTTTTTTACACTATTAAAATGTCTTGTGTGGGTCCATAGTTCTGATTTCTAGCAGTGGTAGGGACAGTTTTCTTTCTCACATTTTACTTGCTGAAGCAATATTTCTGTAAAATAATTTTGACATTGGGAGAGAGAAACGGATCTCAAGCTCTGTGAAATTTGTGGTGCGTCTTTCCAAAGAATTCATGATAAAATTAAAAACCAAAATGTAGGACAGTTTTAGCCCAGTTGCAAACTTCGAAGAATATTTTTGAAGTATTTACTGATGCCATTCACAAAACCTGCTTTATCAGGAAAAACCACTGGATTGGAGCCAGAGCCTTAGTCAAATTTATCAAGCCTAAGAAAGAGACACCAAGGGAGCGATTGAAACCATCAGCAGAGAGTTCTGCCTCGCATCCTGAATCCCTAGAAACAGTAGCCTCTCCATCTGCCTCCCAAAAATTGAAACATCAACAAGATGGTCCGGATAACACCTCTCAAGGGTCTAACTCCATGGAACAGAGAGAGAACCCTGGGGTTTCTTCAAACAAAGGTAAGAGATACCCACCTTAGATTCACAGGCTGAACAGGTTATTTTTTGTAAAGAATAATATATAGAATATGTTGGTACTCAAAACATGTTATTTTTTAGTAATTAGTTGGGGGGAGTTGTTCCTTTTTATTTATTTTATGATCCTTTGTTTTCGTACATTGTTTCATGTTTTTTCTGAATTTATTGTAAGTTAATGAAAAAATGTTGGGGGTATTTCATTTACAGTGGCTTTGCAACAAAGCATTTTAAAGTTGGTCCAAGTAATACTATAGTTCATTAACATCTACTCTTTAAATGGATAATAGCTGGTCTTACAGCCACTGCCAGGAGGTGGCGCACACAGAAAAGAAATAACTGAAAATGCTAATTTATAAAAAAATCTTTTGATTATTTTGGTGGTTGATGCAGTGTTTTGACTGGAATTAAATTAAGAATTTCTTAATGTGAAATGCAGAAATTATTTTTGGGACACTATATGAAGAACAGAAGGAAGAATTTATGTTAAAATATAAATAAACAAGGTGTGAGCTTTATGGATGATAAAAGATAACCCAAGTTTCACCTTATTCTGTCACCATGACTCTCAATAGAGAGTAATCTGTCAATGTCTCTACAACTTTTTGTCCTCTAGGATTATTTTTAAGCAAGTAGTTTTGAGCTTAGTCCTTATTAAAATGTCTATTTCTCACTGGAAAGTAGTAGGGACAGGAGAGGAGGATAGAACTGGTGTCACCTTCAAGTGTGCACTTGGTTTAGAGTTGGGTTTGCTTCATTGTGGGTTTGGGGTTTTTTTGGTTTCTTTTTTTTTGGTTTGTTTATTCTCCTTTCTCCGTTCTATTTCTCCACTTAAAACAAAATGTACGTCTTAAATCATCTATACAATTACAGGAGACGTTAAATTTGTTCAGCATGCATCCAGAGTTCCCACCTGGGAATTTGGAACTGTGTTGTTGCTTTTGTTGAGGTGATGAGATGAGTATCAGTGTTAAAGCCGAGAGCATATCAAGGAAATTTCAACATTTTGAAATTTATTTCAATATATCGAAAGCTATGCTAAGTAGGGTAGCTTTTTTTTTTTTTTAAATACAAATATGTTTCTGGAGATTTTACAGTTCATAATGGAGTTGTTTATTGTACTGAATGTTAACGTGAGTCTCCTAAGTTGTGTGTTAGTCTTTGTTTAGCCTTTTTCATTTTTCACTAGTTGTGTTCTCTTTACCTGCTTTAAACATTTACATTTTATTTACATTTTGTCCCTTTTTTCTTCTTTTTGTGATACCTGGGTGATAACAATTTAGCTGCTCAACGCAAAAAGATTGCCTTTTTGAGAAGCAAAATCAAGGATAAAGAAAAATCTCCTAAGTCTCCATCGAATCATCAGTCTCTCTCTAATCGACTCCGGTTCTGGTCTTCTTCCGACATCCCATCCTCTCCTAATGAACCTCTCTCTTTCTCGGAATTGGGAGATTTCTAACAGTTTTTCTTTAGCATTTATCTTTATTTCTAACAAATATTTTAAATAAAGAATCCCATGTACCTTAAAACAACACACACCTAATAGGAAACACTCAGCATGTCTTTACAATACTCTAAATAAAAGCACAGATTAGTGAACATGGACTTAAGTTTTCCTGTAGAAGATGAATCCTTATGGCACACTGTGGATCATTTCTTCAATGCAGCACATTTAGGGGACCTTATGGCATACAATTTGCGTATGTATATTGGCTGTGGTGCATGTTATAAGTAAGTGCAATTGCTACCGCTTCAGTATTTTCTTGCAATCACTACTTGCATCGTGTCCGATTAAATGTTGAACTGACTCTTCCTGTGCTTTCTACAATATTCTAGCCCTGCTGACGTTCAAACCTAACATAAGCACTTTCAAATATTGGAGAAGCTTCCAATATTCTCTGCAGCTAAATGTCAAAATGTCAATTTTTTAACATCCTTGTTGGCTTTCAGTCTAGCTATGAATATAGTGTGGAAGCTACTTGAAAAAATCTTCTCCATAAACTATTTTGATGCCTGAATTCTAAGATGGTATTTAGAGAGAATTTTACAATTCCAACTATGAAAATTCATCTTGGATTGGCATGAGGCTTCAGTTTTTATTGTTCTGATTTTTAGAGGATTTGCAGGGGAAAGAAGAAGAAAAGTGCTGCCCAGTCCCCTGGGTGGCAGAGAAGCACTTGGGTACCACCGGGCAGTTCTGCTCCCCTCTGACTCTGCCAAGTGCTTCCTCCATGGCACCTCTGAGAATGCAGGCCCTCATCTGGAGGTTTTTGGAGATTTAGAAATCAGATTTTAGAACAGACCCTGTGCTATGGGCTCTCAGACTGCAGGAGCAGATGTTGTTTCTGAAAAAGTTTCCAAAAGCCATCTAGGTCAACAGTAACCTGGTCCTTTTTCTCTAGTATAGCTTTGCTGCTGCTCTGTGCTTCAAACTAATTGGTTGTCTTTTGTTTCTGTGAGTCTGTCTTGATCACTGTGCTCTGCTTGTTTTCAGCATTTAATTAATATTTGTTCCCCATGTTTGTCAAAAATGTATAGGAAACCAGTATCTTGCATCTCATTAAGGCAGTTTTTTTTATAGTAAATTCTTTTAATTTCTTCAGTTGGTATCTAACATTTGAAGACACATACAAAATAGAAGAAAATTTAGTCTGCCTCATCACTAGGAAAATGCATTATAAGAGCAGCAGAGTTTTAACCCTGTAGAGAATGAGTTCTCATCACAGCAAAGATGTAAAGTGGAAAGCAATTTGCTTAGTATGTCAATCATGTTAGATAATTTTCAAATCAGGACTACTTCTCTCTGAGTGAGAGTGTGACTCTTGTTATGGTTTCCTTATTCTATTTAATCCCTAAAGTGCTTATAAAATGTGCCTGCAAGGAACAATGTTAAAGAAATTTCACACCTCAATTATATTTTCTGCATTCACATCTCTGTTCCTTTTTCTTCCTTCTTTCACAGTAGCTGTTGCATGTATAATATCAACCTTCCCACCGGCACTAAGCAGCCCTTGTCACTCCCACACCTTACCAAGAGCACACATGATTGAAAAACTGGTGGCAGATATTTCTTACCCAGTACTGAACTGTTGATGGAAAAGCTTGCAAAAGTAGCGCCTCTGTCGTGCAGTTTTTTGTGCCTGCTTGTCATGCTTATATGGGTGGATAGCTACAAGTCTCCTTACGCTACTTGGCATTGGCTCATGTACCTCTCCTCCTCCCTCAGTGCTAATGGACCTAAAGCAGAAGAGGAATTCCCCTCATGGAGGCAGCAGCGATAACGCAGAAGTGGCAGCAGAGGGTGCAGCGAAGCCCTGCTGTGCAGAGCCGGGCACCAGGCCGACCTCAGCCGTGCACCTGCGCACCTCCACCCCCGTGGGCAGGCTGCCGAGCAGAGTGCGAGGTGCGTGCGCCACCCCTCCACAGCATGCAGCAGTCACAGCTCTTGGTAGCTCCCACTTGAGTGAAATGTGGCTCTTGGTGGAAAGCAAGTGCAAAAGACAGAGCTCAGGATTGTTTTGGCTCCTGTTTTATCTGCTCAGTGATTCAATTGATCAGATGCAGGTTCCCTTATTCTGGTAATGCTTGAGAGACCTTGTGAGAGTGTATTAGTCACTTCTCCCCTGGTCCCTGCCCAGTGATTCACAGCAGTGATTAGAGGGTGGCAGCTCTTCAATCCTGGTTCTATAAACCCTCTCAATCACCTCAGTCATTTACACTGCAAGAATTAGTGGAGATTGGTGTGAAGGATTGGCCTTCCTGTGTTTAATTTTGCCTGTTTAATTCTATAGGCTATAATTCAGAAGATAATCTATGTGAGCAGACCCCTGAGGTAGAGTTTTCAAGCACCAGGCAGCATGGTAAGTTTGAAGCATTAAGAATGCTCTAGGTCTTTACATTAAGACTTGTTTTATTGCATCCGCATGAATTGTCCTGGAGCATTTTAGTTAAATAAACATGATAGAATAAGGTGCAGTAACACAAAGGCATGTTGGAAATGTGAACCTAAATAGTTTATTTTTCTCCTGAGAAGCTTCAAATGGATGTTTACTCAAAATAAATTTTCAAAAATACTGCTAATGCTGAAACAAATTGACTTGCACAGCAAAAGTAGCTCTAATGCATGCCATACAGATTTGATGCTTATTTTTTCCAAATAAAGGTTAATTTCTTCCCGAAGGGAGTGAATCAGCAGTAAAAGATTTGGCAGGGGGAAGGGACAGAAGGCACAAACAGTGGCACAGCAGTACCATTCTGTGTATAGCTGATTTAGAAGCAAAATGCAGAACTATTTTCCGTGTGAAAACAAATGAGGGAGAAAATGAGATGTTCCTGAGCAACTGACTTTAAAAAATGAGAATGCTGATCACTGCTATCTAGTGTATATTACACTTGTCATTCTGTGCATGTTACATTGTTAATGTTTCCAAAGTGACTTGGGTCCTGTTTTTAGAAGGTTAGTCAATGCCAAGTCTTTCAGAAAATTTAAAGGAACTTAAGCTGTGCTTGTTAAATACCTGTTTTGCTTTTCAGTATCCAGGCCAAACAGTTCAGAGAACAGTAGAAACGCATCCAGCAGTAGCTCACCCCTCAACTTGAAAGGTAAAGCTTTTAGAGCTTTTATTACTGAGTGCTGACAGGCAGGAGGTGAAATTACATTAAATTGTATGCAAAATACTCGTTTTCTTTCAAAGAAATTTGAAAACTGTTGTTTTGAAATTGTTCTGATTATTTAATCTGGACATGGCTGTCTGAGGAATCTAAGATTGATTCTGGCAAGGGGTGAACTAAACTAAAACTCTGTGCTAAAACTCTGTGTCTTTAAAGGCTAAACCAGGTTTGTGTTTGTGGAAGAATAAACTTCCTGCTTTACCACTGGCAGACTCGCACAGCCAAGGCTGGGGGAACTTCTCCTGGCACAGAGTAGTATAGGGGTCCTACTGGAGCACTTGTCATTCTGTGTCAGTTCCTACCTGCTGTTTTGCTTACCAAGGGCCACCAGCAGCCACATACTTTGGAGGAGCAGCTATCTGCACTTCAGGGCTCACCTTCCTCATAAGACAGAAAGAAAGCAAAGCTACTTTCTACTACTTTCTGCTCCTCAGTTACATTTGAAAACTTAGCCATATAGATAAAATTCCTTACCTGAGTTAGTGCTATTCTTTGTGTTGTAAGATATTCACTATTTCTGAGTTTTGCTCAAAGTTACCCTTGAGTTGAGCTTTGTGGGAGAAGAAAATAATGAAAAAGATTTCATCTACTCTGTGTGGAAATGACCCTGTGTCACAGAGCTTATCTCTCAGTGAGAAGTTTGCCAAAATGAGGGAAAAGCAGCATTTTTAATGACACTTATGCTTCTCCTCAGGTTCCTCAGACCATATCCATGGTAGAACCGAGAGCCTCTGCAGTGAAGATACGGTGACAAGCAGAGAGGCACCAGCCTTGCTCCGAGACAGCTATTCCTTTCACTCTGCTTCAACCATCTTAGGCCCTAGCAGTAGGCGTGAGCTCTCCTTCCACAGGAGTGGCTCAAGCTCCTATGATTTGCCTCAGAAGAGCATGGCAACCCTGTCCTATGTGGGCAGGCAGCGCTCTGCCTCACCTGGTAGTGAGATGGTAACTTTGGAAGAATTCCTGGAAGAGAGCAATAGGTTGTCCCCACCAAGTGTAAGTAAACAAGACTAGTAACCCATCTTACGCTGCAAAACTATTCAGAGCTGGTCTTGGGGGCTGAGGGCATCCACGAACTGGGGAATGCTTGTGGAACTCTCAGAGAATCGAGTTTTGCGAGTCAATTCAGTGAATGAAGCAACTGCAAGAATTAAGATTAACTTTTACACAGCATACTTATTTTGTTGTATTACCTATAGCAGGTCAGGTAATTGATTCCAGTTAATATATATTGAATTGTCAGGACTTCTTTGTAATTAAGCTCTGCTATAATGTCAGCAGTTCTGAACTCCAGGTATATTAATCTGTGAACTATATATATACTGGTAAACTATATACATGGTTTTCCATAGAAGCAGATTAAGAACTCTCAGCTGCAGTTCTCAGCAGGTAAATCTGTAATTAGAAATTAAAACTAACAGTAGCTTTCCACTGAAGTACAAGTGCAGTTTTAAAAAACCTATCCTAATGAGAGTTGCTGCATTTGGATTTTATTTTCCTTCCTGAAGAGTTTTGCAGTGCCTTCTCCATCCAGCCAGCATGTTTGTGCACTGGTTGGTTCTGCTCTCCTGACTCAGTGGCTCCAAGAATATGCCACACTCTGCAGCACATTGTCAGAAATGAACTGTTTGTTTTCTAGATGGCATTTGTCACTTACTGCTCAGACGTGCTGTTTAGTAGTGAAGTGGTGCAATATCAGTCATGTTAATTTCTTAAGGCCAGCCCACTGGTGTAAGCGAGCAGATGTTCCTATTTCCTGAATGCCTCAGT
This sequence comes from Crypturellus soui, assembly GCA_032275445.1. NCBI lineage: Eukaryota > Metazoa > Chordata > Aves > Tinamiformes > Tinamidae > Crypturellus > Crypturellus soui. The sequence continues at coordinate 7,754,648 of JAUBNY010000477.1, forward strand.
ACCAGTATTTAAATCAACAGTAGCATGTTATGACCTTGAATTCTGGTCCTTGTGGTTTCACAAATATTAAAATGTGTCCTATTCCCTTGTTAAGCACATTTTTTTTTAGCTTTTAGATATGTTAAATATTTGATTTTTTTTATTGCTTGTCTGTAACTACATGATCATGTCTTCATTTTCACTCTTTCTGTCATCCTTGTTCCTTTTCAGCATCGACGCACTTTAAATGAGAGTGAAATGATTTCATTGCACCAATTTCTGTTAGAAGTTGATGAGCTGTTTCCCTCTTGCTACTCCCTGTGTCCTTCCTTCCATCAGGAGTCTTCACAGTCACTGGAATCGTTCCTCAGTCATTCATGTCCTAACAGCGTGAGGCACAGAACAGGCAGGGGAAACAGGAGATCTACTTCACTGTATATCCCCAGGGTATCCATCCTTCTTGCTATGAAGGCAACAGCTCCCAACTTACCACAGCTTTTGCTAGCATAATTAATACCTATTAAAAGTGTGTTGCAGCTCTTGGCTGTTACTTGAAAGATTAACGCTGCCAGATCACTTGCATTAATTGCTCATAGTTTGCAGTACTCGTTCAGAAACATATTTTTTTGAGGATTAGTAATTCTGTAATGCTAATGGGTACAATGACAGTTTAAATATAACCCTAACCTGTTAACATTTAGGTGAGCGTAGAAATTTTCTAGCTGTGCTTTAACCACTATTGCCACTGATAGTGTTCACTTCTAGAAAACTGAGTTTTGTGACTGGAAGAAACTTTTGGAACTTCAGTGAAGTGAATATTTTAAGTCTTAGCATGCTGCCTAGAGAAGATGAGAGAAATAAACCTCATGAGCTTGTTCAGCACATTATTCATACAGACAGCATGCCCTTTAACAGTTCCCAGCATGGATGTACTAATAGTGACTGCTGATGGGTTGCATGGACCATCCCCATGAAACTTTCACTGTACGTTTCTTTCACAGCCAGGATAACTGTCTGACTCGGAAATTTTCAAGTTAATTCTGGTCAAGCAATTATTTCTCCCATTCTTTGTAATTATTTTTATGTATTTTAGTGTATTGAACATGCAGCCTTTAGCAGATGTAGTATGCTGGCAGTGGGAGGAAGGAATGTTGAGTCGATTAATCTTTCTTGCAGTACTAGCACATTAATGGGTGTTCTGTTATATCCCTGATGCCACAATAGAGTGTTATCCAGAGGAACTGCATCCTTGAAAATGACAGGCCATCATTGATACCTGCTGATACTAATGGCTAGTGTCATTAATATGGCATTGATGCCATGGTGATGATGGCAGACATCAAAGGGAGCAAAAGAGCTGCTGCCCAGGTTGCTACTGAGATGATTTTTTTTAATTTATGACAATTAATCTGGTAAACAAGCCCGTCACAAACTAATTATGATGAGCATATAACTCTTTGGATATATATCCATTTTAAGTATTTGTATCTACTGTTCTCAGCTTTTAGATATAAAATCCATGCTTGTATTTGGGTCTTTTTAGTGTAAATGAGTGGAAGAGAAAATTGTTTGACCACTAAGTTCTGGGGAATTCTTAATGTGAAATTGTCATTAATGTCATTTGCATATTTTCTTGCACCAGGACACCTCTTGTAGCCAGGATGATTTGCTGAATGATTATTTTAGGAAGTCAAATGAACCTTCAGCTACTGGAAACTTGCTGGTCGCCTCATCCACAAAGGAGTCTGCTAGGATGCCCACTAGTCACATTGCTCCAACTGTCAAGATGGCCCCTGCCAGTGAGGAAGGAAGAATGCCGAAGGCTGGGAGTTACGGGAAGCCAAACCCCAGGCAGGTGGAACCTGAGCCTCCCACAGGCTCCCAGGGCTCCCTCAGGCCTCCCCACATGCCGCAGCAGCCCCACAGCGGGATGCGGCAAACGGCCCAGCCCCAGCAGCCGGGAAGCGTGAGTCGCCGGAGCACCTCCCTGAGCAGGGCATTCAGCTTGGCCTCCGCAGACCTGCTCCGAGCCACCGGCCCGGACACATACAGGCAGGAGAGCCCCCCGAAGCCAGCAGCAGAGCTGCATGGAGCCAAGGATGCGGCCAGACAGGTCTGCCGGGCTCCTGCGCCAGCCAGTTCCCAGGCTGTCCTGAGGGAGAGGCCGCAGTCTGCAAACGTGGCGGGCTCCATGCAGGCTGTTGATTCTCGCTGTCGGCAGCTCGATGCGAGGCGTCTGTCGCTAGCACCACCGAAGGACGAGCGGCCACTCTCCTTCTGTCAGTTCTCCGTCTCGCCCACTACATCCACCAGCAATCTGAATGCGCAGCAGCAGGAGCGAGTGAACCCTAGGCCACACTACTCATCTGCTCCGCATACTCCTTCTAAAGTCAAGCCCAGGTTGACCCCTCGTTCTGGGGAGGTGGCCACTGTGACCCCTGCCAGAGCTGGTCCCAGCAGTGCTGAGGGAAGCGCTTCCCTGGGACAAGGCCAGGGGGATGCCAAGTGCCCGGGCAAGCTGCCCGAGTGCAGTGCTGGGGCGATGGAGGAGCCCCTGAGGGGAGGCAGCTCTGCTGGTGCTCCCGACGCTGCGGAGCCGCAGGGGGAGCAGCAGACGGTGTGGTACGAGTACGGGTGTGTGTGAGGCGTGGGGCAGCCAGTGCACCGTGTACTCAGCGCAGCCAGCCTCGCGTTCCGCACCACGCCAGGGCCTGGAGGGGACACCCACGTGCTCATCTCTGTGTTCTGCTGCCTGAGCAGAGTCATTTCTATGTTTTAAATAAACAAGAAGCAAAAACCTGGCTCTTCCTTTAACACTACAGTGCCTAAAACAAAAGTGGAAGCCTGACCTAACCCTGCTGTCAGCTTTGTGCCTGCTTCTCAGATGTGCTGAGCTTCCCCTGCTCCAAGGCACCTGCAAGCTCTTCTGAAGATTAGGCCTGCCTGGTCATCGCAGCACTGCACACCCTCCCACCTGCTTTAAGGAAGAGTTTCACGGGTCATGTGTGTCATGTCCTGCCCCCACCAACCGCCCCCAATAAATTAACTTAAATCATCCTGAAAAGGTCATGTAAAAGCCAGACTTCTCCCCAGAAGACAGAAGAAGACACCTGCAGTAGCTTAAAGAGAAACCTGAAGAGCAAAAGCGTGTGGCGTTCATCACAGACATGCTAACATGGCTTCTTCTCGTGCCACAGCGCTGCTCTAAAGCATTTATGATATCCAAGAGTCATGTCTCGGCCTTGCCCGCTGGGACTGTCCCAGCGCAGGGGCCTGTGGAACTGCCCTCCCTGCAGCGGCAGCTCCGCCGATCTCTGACTCCGAAAGCCAAGTGGTGCTGCCTTTTGAATCTTTATTTTTATACAAGCACTGGAACTAACACAGCCTTTTCAGGCTGTGCTCTTCCCTTTACAGAGATGGCATCTCATGTACAAAAGTGACTTGTAAGTATGTATATAAAGATACCAAGTATTGTGCAGGAATGCTGTGTAAATTAATACATCTTTGGATGCATGATTGTCCACACTGTAAGTGATACGTGGGATTCCATCTCTTAGAAAATCCCTGTTTATATCTCTGAGAACTTGACTCAGTATTGAAAGCAAAATAATTTTGTATACACATGAAAAATATACTTAAAAAAATCTATTTATGTGCAAAGAAGTTCCTTGTAACTGTCTGTCCAGAGTTTCGACAGCTGTTTATGTATATAGGATCAAATGTGTATCTCTAATTCTTTGTTTGTAAATGTTTTTTTTTCTTACAATAGACTAAATACCTAGAAGATAATAATAAATATTTCTGGTTTGCTGATTCTGATTTAATCTAGTAAAAAGATAAAACTGATTCAGCTAAGGATGTTTTTCTTATCTAGTATGTAGAAATCACATTCTGAAAACTACAAAATTGTTTATAATAAAGATTAAAATAAAACAAACTAAAGTTTTACTTTTTTTTCCTGGGGCAAGAAGGGGCAAAACAGATTGATGGTATTGGAAAGAGTCAGTAATAGCTTCATGTCAGACTTGCTTGATTACTCATTCATTTTCCTATCTGGCGTAGCTGCATTTGGTTTGTAATGTAGCCACAGAAGCTTTATCAGAAATCTTTCATTTTTATTGTAACCTCCTTATTGAGAACAACAGGAAGATTAATCAAGCAAACGAAGTGGCTTCCAGGTCACTGTAGAAGCAGATCACTATGGCCTTCATGAGAATTTAAGGAAAATTTTGGTAGGTAGCTCTGCTGCTGGGGCAGATTCAGATGTACTGCTCAGTTAATTAGTTGTTTTCACCTCTTCCTTAGTGGCCATTGGCTCACAGAGCTTTGGAGTGGAGAGCCTGCCCTGTGTGACCAGGTGAGGCATGCAGTGGCAGGGAGGAGGGGGCTGCCCATTGGGAAGCTGTTCCTGCTTTCCTCGCTAGCCTTGCTGGGGAGCCCATGGCAGCCATCAGCGGGATAAATGGATGTTTCTGGGTCTGGGAAGGAAATCAGCTGCTCTTGTAGAGAGAGTGTAGTCAGCAAACTGTGCAGTCTGCGTAAGCAGAGCTGGCTGGTGAAGGTGCTCTGGGACACCAGGTAACATGAGGTGGCAGAAGCTACCAAGAGATGGTTTTCTGGGAGGGAAAAGCGGAAGCAGTGGAGTGTCCTGACCGCTTCAGTCTTCTCATTTCCTTCCAAGAATAGGTGAGAAGTGCAGTGAAGCCATTTCAATCTGTGCAGTCTGTGACTTTGGAGTCTCAGAACATAGAGCCTCATCTGGTCAAGCGTTTGGGCCCCAGCCATGGAAGTGGCAGAAAACGGTAGCAACCTGATGCACCTTCAGTTGTAGCTCTGACATGTGCCAAGCCTTGGGCAAGGGGTCTCTTTCAGCACACCAGATTTTCCTCACCCTTTGCATGGCCGTGACCCCTGGGATGCTGGTATTTTGAGGCAGCAGGAAGTGTCTGCTCACTGGTGAGTTGGTTGTTGGTTGGTATGCTACAGAGTGCTCTAGGTGGCTTCAAGTGTAGTAATTTGAGTAACATTCATCATGTTCAGTAACAGTATCTCAACTTACAGACATGGCTTATTATCATCTTTAGGTCGACTTTTGTATTAAATATTTACATTTGTATTGAGTACAAATATTTGCATTTTAGAAGGGGACCCTATCCCAAGTAGATCATTACGCAGTCTGATAGGTTTCATAAGAAAACCTATTTTTTGTGCTGATGTAAATACCTGTTCTCTGCAGTATGTTCAAAAATATGCAGAAGAGAGTTGCTTCGAGTTACATGCTTTACATGAGCAGGAGATTCTCTAGAAGAAGGAAGCAGTAGCTGCTGAGAGCTACTTCTAAGGACGCACATTCTGCAGTGGGGGAACATCTCATTATCAAGACATTTGAAGTCCAGATCCTTGGCAGAGAAATCTTATCATGAAAAAGCTTTTTCCTATTAGATGTTCTCCTGCTCTTCCTCAAACTGGGGAGCTGGCAGTGAAGTGAACAGATCTTTTCTGTTTTCAGCTAATTGAACATAAAATCTCCAAAAGAGGAAAAAAATGGAAGCTATTTTTAATAAGGGAAATTACAAGTATGAGTCTTTCATAAAAATAGATAAGTACTTAGTTTAGAATAATGACACATCAATGTACATGGTCCCCTTGGAAATTATTTCTCATCACCCAGATGCTTGGGGACATACTGAAAGTTCAGTTAAAGGTAAATGACTATAAGACAAGGCATTGAAAACATGCTGTTGAAATAGTTCATGTGAAATGATCTACAACTTGGATTACAGTGAATATGGAGAGGACAATAGGTTAACACAACTTTTAATAACTAAAGAAAAAAATGACCTAGCTGGGCTTCAAGTATTTGAAGTGTGGTTTGGCACTTGTAAATGAAGTGATAAAAATAATAAAACTGTCAGGGTAAGTGAACTTCACCAAGAAGTTTTATCCTGAAGTTGTTTCTCTCTGCTGGTCCCAGTTGTGGAATCTGGTCCTGCTAGCAAAAGACATACCCAAGACAAGGTGGAAAACTTGGAAATGGTATCACAGGTCACCAGACCTAGGCAGAGTTAGCCTGAGCTGATGGTGCAGAATGAAACAGTTCTGTAACTAAAAATAGAGTATCAATTTATCATTATGAGGAGTTGTTAGACTGGAGAGAGAGGCTGTGTCTAGTAGGTCTACCATTAAAGCTCGTAATCTAGAGGCTGTTGCAAGAGAGTGCGGTGTCAGCTGGAGAAAGGTGGTAAAAAATATTGCCTGTTTAAGAAAGTACTGGCAGTAGCTTTACAGTTACTGTGGGTGGAGTTCTAGCAAGTTTTAGAAAATTAGTATGTTTTTTGCAGGGGCAAGGAATTCTCCCAAAATATAGATAGAATAAATGGACAATAGAGAGCTGCTGTTCAAATGCTCTGCAAAAAGGAAAGACTTTAATGGCTGGTTTGGGTCCTAAGACTTGTGCCAGGTAAATTAAATGTGACATACACTTCAAGTTAATCTAGATTTGGAGGATTAAGAATCCTGCTAAGCAGTAACTTAGATGAATGAGGAACACCATGGTAGACTACCTGGACATGTCTTTGTTGAGTCAGTAGAAGGAAGTTTATTGGTTTATTGTTTTTTTTTATTTGTTTATTTTAATTAATTAAAAGGAAATTGGGTTTTACTGAGGACAAGACAATGAGAATGTGGTTATTCCTCAGAAATTATGAACATAAAATGTATCCAAAACAAAGCACAGAATACCATGGAGACTAAGGTCAGCTCTCTGTATCTTTCCTAGATGCGGTTCTGATCAGTTCCAGTTAAAATACTTGTACATTTTAACAAAGGTTCTTCATAACCGAGCCTAGTTGTGATACCGAGGCTGTGCCAAGGTAAGCAATTTTCATTTTACATGCCAGTATGAAAAGGGATAACACAGTTAAGCATTGGTATTAGCTGGTGAAAAGCAGGTGAGGAAAGATAGGAAGACTTTAATTCCCTCTTTGGTGAAGTGACATCCTGTAGTGATGTGAATGTCATGGCAAAGTGTGAAGTGTTCAGAAAGTAGTGAGGAAGCTCTTGGTGGGACTTGCTGTGGTGGGCAGTTATGGACTCAAATAGTGTTTCTGCTCTGGCTAGATCCCCTCAAGGAGAGGGGTGTAATATACAGTTTTAATTTTTTGTTCCATGTTTCATAGATCATAGGGAGAACTTAACATCTTCTGCTTCAAAACTCGGCATTAGGTAAATTCTGAAGGGCTTCTGCTCACATCCATATGAGGCATCTGCCACCTCCACCCTTGGGATGGCACAATGCAAGGCTGCATGTCCAGGAACCTTCTCCTTGTGACAATCCCTGAAATCTTGGAGAGTCAAAAGTCACGTAACTCGCCTTTTCAGCGGTTGGCACACTCTAGGGATGTCAGACATATTAATGGTAAGTAAAGTACAGTCTATGTGGAAAAAAAAATGAAAATTATACTTGCTATGGAGGAACGTGAAAGTTTGAGGAGGTTATTGCAGCTGGAGAACCACAGCTCCCAAATGAACTCCTCGGGCATCTCCAGAGACTTGCATTGGAGGGAATAGAGAGTTTTCTGCAAGAAGTAAGAAAGAAAGAATGTCTGCAAAGGACTGAGTGAGCATTTTGTAGTGTTTCTGGGCTGATTGTTTTACCATTCTGCAGGATATTTTGAAGGTTGTGGGACTCGGAGGGTTGTTTCCTTGCTGCTTTAAATATCTCTGACCAAGACTGTTCAGTTCTTGCTATACCCATAAAAAAATCCCTCTGCACTTTTTGAAAGAGACTTTTTTTCTCTAGTTGTGCAAATTCAAAGTTTTGCTTGTGTGTGCTGTGAACCCATAAAACACATAATTCATAGTTGTATGTTTTTCAGGGACACTGGTTACCCAGGAACATTTTCGTGCAGCTCCTCAGCACTCTGCAGCAAAAGAAAAGTTCTCAATTATCTTAAGAGTCCTTGTGCAAGATTCTTTTAGCTATTTGTGAGTGAAAGAAGGACTGAGAGTCAAGGAAACTTCTGTGACGGGAAGATCTTTGAACATTATTAGAACTGCAATTCTTTGTGAGCAAGAGGTTTCCTCACCGAGTGCAAAAGGCAGATGGAGAAAAGCAGGTGGGCATGGGCTCTTTAGAATAGACCTTGTATCAGCTTAGTTGGGATTTAGCTAAAATTAAGCTAAAGTTGGTAACAGAGAGTCCCTCCCTCATTTCAACTGTTTTTAGATCAGTTTGCACATAGAAGAGTTAACTCAGTATTTGATGGAGTGAGTAATGTACAGCACTCCAGAATGAGGCCTTGGTAACTCCATTGGCTTGCAGAGATGATCTCTATATACTTTTTTCTATATTTCTATTGCTTATATTTTCATGTAATATTCTGTATATCTCTTGCCCACATCCTGGATAGAATCACAGAATGCCTAAGGTTGGAAGGGACCTCTGGAGGTCATCTAGTCCAACCACCCTGCACATGCAGGGTCACCTAGAGCATGTGGCATGGGACTGCATCCAAGCGGGTCTTGAAGATCTCCAGAAGGATAGCAGAGCAGAGCTCCTTTAGGAGGTAGCAGATGTATCTGTGGTGGGGAAAAGTATATTTTCAGTGTTGGTAGATGTGGTCTTAAGAGCAGACAGCAGCAACAGCCACCTTGGAGTAGCAGGAAACTGAAACGTGCAACAGTGGAGGCCTCTTGCTAGGCCCTGTCCTACAGCTGAGGCAGTACAAACCAGCACCACAGTCTGGCCAAGCTCACTGAGTCTCCAGCAACTTTGATGGCTTATCTCCAGTCCTACAGACTTTTACATTCTTCAACACAGACTGTTACCTTTAACTTTGTCCTATTAATTAATTTCTATATCCCATTTCCTTCAAGATCTTGTTCCAGCTTTCTCTACCCTTCCCAAGCTCACCCTTCTTGCTGAAGGATGTAGTCATATCATCTTGCCACCTTTCCTCACTGTTGTCTTCTTGCCAGACAGGCAATGTCTTTCTTGCACAATCACGTTCAAGTCTCAGTATCGGTAGGTATCCTGCTACCTAGTCCTGTTCTCACCTCTGTACCTGCTCTCAGGGCTTCCTGAGGCTTCCTTAGCTCTTTCGCCACCCGCTGTGGTCTCAAACATTCTCCAACTCCCTTGCCTCATCCTTGCTTTCTCTAGCAACTCGTGATGCTCAGATATTTGCAGTTTCAGCCATTTGAGAGGCCTTTCCTCCCTCACACCTCTCCCTGCTGTGTACTACAGTCACCATCTTCTTGTCCTATCTCTTGCCCACATCCTCCTTTAGCTCATCTAAATTGCTCTATTTTACCATCTCTGATCACTGACAGCTGACCCTTGAGGCAGGAAACATACCCTGTGCTATAAACCACTGTAGGTATTTTGTGGTGCAGAAAATACAGGCTTGCATGGCATCTAAATCCAAATTTTAAATTTTATTTTCAGAATTCAAAACATTTTTATTCATACCTACAGAGATTTATATCTTCCAAAAATTTCTTCTACAGTAAGTATATTTTTATATTCATTTTGATGAAGCATATTTATGCAAGATCTTGTATTTTTTAAGCCAGACATTTTACCTTTGCTCAAGTTCTGTGAGAAACTGCTAGTCCCTAAAAATGATAATAAGGTGATGGGAAGCACCATATCATTTTTGTAAATCAGTATCATTTTTTGTATATTGAAACTAATTTCTTCAATTTGGTCTTAAGTGTTTTCAGCAATATGACTCTCTGCATCATTTTCTTTGTTTTAGAATTTCCTTCCTTGCTTATTTTGGCCTCTTTAATTGAGAAAACCTTGAGTTCCTGAAGCCCGGCCCTATTCACATTTGGCTCCCACGAGCACGACTCCGCTTCCTTGTTTACGCGAGCGGCCGTATCAACGGCAACAGAGCTCCCTTGGGCAGATCCTGCCTCCCTCCCGTCTCCCGCCCTGCTCCATGCATGGAGCTCCAGTGAACTCCTGTTTGTTCCCTTGTTTATGTGATCAGGCAAATAAATGCTAACAGATGCTAACAAGATTTTACTGGATGAAATCTGACCCATGCTAGACTTTGTAAATAACATCAAGAAAAAATACTATTTTCATGAGTTAAATCCTAACAGATTGAATGTTTAACTTCTAAAGAGCCAATGTTTATTTTGAAAGGAATACTATATTATACGAGAGAATCTAAACCTGAAAATGAGAAGAAAAGCAAAAATTAAGCTAAGTCAGTAACCTCAGTCTATTTTCTTAGCATCATCTCTTTGTAGCAGTGTCTCCCAATAACAGGAGAGTTGCCCAGTTTATACTTTGCCTGCTGCAATTTCTGGAGACTGGGTTTTTTTGCCCTTGAAGTAGTCCCTGTTTTGCCCCTGCATTGAGGCACTGGTATATGGGCCACCTTTTGACCACGGTTCTCTTTGATGTAAAATCCCCAGATCCACACCAACAGGAGGAAGAAGAGGAGCACAGGAACTCAAGTCCACATGTGTCTTCTTGAAGTACTCAGCTGTTTCCAGCCTTGTTTTCCGTCTCTAAATGGAAGCCCACATGGACATTTGTGGTGAGTCCAGCTAGTCACTCCCAGCACATGCACCGACATCCACATGTGGCTCCTGGAGTCCCTCATGCAGGTAGTAACTGCAGGGCCATATGTGAAGACCAGTGTCTCTTTACTGGCACAGTAGTGAGTGAGAGGATGAACTCGGCCAGTTTTCAACACACAGAAAGACCAGAAATATTCCAGCCTGGACTCTGGAGCAGCTCTGATCACTGCAAATGCTCTTACTACGCCTCATCTTTGACAAAATCTGCTCCTGTTAATCATTTTGATAGTCTTTTCATAGAAATTCTTGTACTTTCAGCTTTTGTTGTGTTAGTTTCTTTGTGTTTCACAGTCCTGTGAACAGAGCCAGGCAGAGCACTCTGGCTTGCTCGTGTGTGAATAAAGGGGGACACTAATTCAGAAGAGAAGGGTCAGCTGGAAGGTGCTGCCCGCCTCTAGTGGAAGGTGCAAAAGGAACCTTGTATGTGTCCTGCCTTGTCTCTTCTCTGAGCGCGACAGCGAACAGCATAAAATGGTCTTGAGGGAAAGGGAGGCTGGAGTCACCAGTGTGCACATTTGACATTTTTAGTAGAAAGGAAAATCTTTAAATTACTTAAAGTTTTGGTGTGTCTCCAGATTTCACACTTGATAGATGGAAGCCCACAGGCAGCCAGCATGGCGGGTGAGAGGCCGCAGGAGGGCAACCAACGTGGCGCTGGTGACCGCAGGGCAGACCTACTGCGTGATGCCAGCTCCCTTCCCCTGGACACGGCTTCTCATTGATGCCGGCTTTGTCAAAACCCTGCCTCGCTGCCAGCAGAGCGCTGCTCTGCTCAGCAAATATTTTGGCCTTTTCTCTTTCCTTGAATTTCTGGGGGATACAGGCTTGGTGCTTTTCTGCTGACTGGGAAGTCAGAACTAAGCCCGAGCTGAATTTGGAGGAATGGGAGCCCTGAGAGCTTTGGGAGGGAAGCCGGACACGGAGGGAGGAGGGCAGCTCTCACCTGACCGGCAGCTGCTGCTGCCAGTTGAGTTTGCCACATGGGGCACATTCTCGGGGTAAAGGTTTTGCACATCCTTGGTCCCCGGAGTGCAGAGCTGATGGCTGTGCATGTGTCCTGTGGGAGATGCAAAAGTGAAAACTGAAACCTGTGGAGAAAGTTGCAAATAAAACATTATGCTATAAAGACTGGGGCATGAGCAGAACTGAGAGAAAATAGGAGGAAGACCCAACGCAGGATGCTTGGGCTGCAGTGAAATCATCAGAGGTGTTCCCTCTTGCTGGAACTTTCTTCTTTGTAGTAGCCCTCAGTGGCCTGCAAGGCCTCTAGAGATGATGCCAAAGCAGAAAGGAAGGACCAGGACCTGTCATCGTTTTGCAGCTCCACAAAATGGGTGAATGTCCACATGGATTATCACAGCAAGAGAGACAGACTAGTTAGTTATTTTCTTCCTTTCCTCACAGAATTGGGTGCTTGAAAGATTTTAAATCAAACTTCCAAAGGAAAGTTGACTCTTAAAGACGAAGCGTTGATCGGTTAACTGGAGCCGACTGTTACACAGAGAGGCTTCCCTGGATTGCAGTCAAAGAGGGACAGTGAAGGACTGGAAATGAGAGCAACGTGAGTGACCCCGAGGCCTGGAGAAGACTGGAAGAATGCGGTTGTTTAGAAAAGTAAAATCTGGGAGAGATGGCATGGTCAATCCTCACACGGTTAAAAGATGGACATAGAAAAAGGCAGCAAAAGGCTGTTTTCCATGTCCACGCAGAGAAGGATAAATTAAATGAATTTGAAACATGGGAGATTAAGTTTTTAATAGCAGGGAGACCTTTCCAAAAATAAGCCTAACCACACAACAGCTACACTGACAGAGTAGATACTGAAGTATCTGCCGTTGAAGGTGAGCACGAGTGAAAGCTGTGGTGGGGATAGTCCAGCTTTATTTGCTGGGCCTCAGAGCAAGGAGATGGTCTAGGGGGCTTCCTTCCAGCTTTGCATCTCTGCAGTGTCTGGGGTATTTACGACCATGTCTAACAGTTCAGCTCCATCCCCTCTGAAAGCCACCACACATGCAAGCTGGGGGTTACTGTGCAGCCACCTTGCACCGAGCAATAGCTATTTGTCAGCTTTAATAGCTACTGTATTATTCATAAAGATAAAAGGCTACAAGAAATGTCATTTCTTTTCATTTTCAAAGTTCTAAATGGCTCCCAGAGTGCAGAGGCTCTGTGTGTTATGGAGGCTGCAGCAGATACTGCTTCCGTACCCTGGAACCAGCTGGTCCCTATGCACCTCCCAAATCCCTTTACTTCAACAAGTTGCTTTACTGAAGAAGACCAAGGTATAGTGGTAGGATGAAAGAAAAGCAAACCAGGATTTTCCTGGGGGTTATTTTGCTCTGTGACTCTTGGAAGAGGAGGTTGGCAGAGCGAGGGTTTCCCCTTTACCTCCGCAGCCTGATCTACTTATCAGGTTGGTAAAGTTGTCTTAGTTAACAGATTGTAACAGAAATGCGTATGACTACCAGAGCTCTGCTTTCTTTCATATACCCAGTACTTACTTTTGAGCATGTTCAGCATCTCTGGAAACGGTAGAGAACCGCAGAAAGAGACGCTGCCCACAGTAGCTCTTCCCTTTCCGTGGCCCCCCGGGATGTCAGTGAGTCTTCTCGGGACGTAGGTCAGGACATCTTCATCTGGGATCCTGCAGGAGGTAGAAGGGCTGCCCCTGCACCCACCAGTGAGGGCCACTTGTTGCCAAAGTTGTCTCTTCCCCTGGCAGGCCCTCAGGAATGGCAAATACTCCTATGTAATGCTATAATACTCTGTTGCTCTTTATTGAAAGAAGGAAGTAATTTTATTAGTATCATGCTTTATAGGGAGCATAAAGGCATATTCTTGTAGATTAAAAGGAAGTAGAATTCTCGTTTTACTTGGTTTCTTGTAAGTTCTCAGTCTGTTTTTTTTTGTTGTTGTTTGTTTTTGTTTGTTTGTTTATTTTAATATTAATGCAGAGGAAGGTTTCTGACTAGTGATGATAAATTTGATGCAACCCCTCCATATTCCTTTCCTGTTGCAGAAGATCAAATCCTTCAGCTTCTGGCCGTGCTTCCAGGACTCTGCAATCCGAGCCAGGTATGTTGTCTGCATCTCTGCCATTCTTCCAGAGCATTGTGAGCCTCATTCTTGGCTTCTTGCAGCCTTTTCATGCAATGTGCGAGGATTTCATATTTTTTTTTCTGCTGCAGCCCTGCTGCAGGTCCTTGACCCTGCAGCAAATAATAGATCTGTGGTCTCCCAGAAGGCCTGGCAGAGGAAGGTTTCTGCCATCTGGTAGCCTGTAATACCTGAAGAGCCCTTTGCGTGCGTTTGGAAAGAGTAGTTATTTTTGACACTGGTTCTGACGTTACCCATGGGTACTCGTGGCGCATTTCCAAGTTTTGTAGATGTCACTATATCCTCCCCTCAGCTTTTTTCTTCTTTATTTATCAGCTTTTGTTAGCCTGTTCGTCCCACCAAGGCAGAAGCAGAGACTGCTGAGCAGTGGGAGTCACTGTGCGGCTCGCGGTGCCGCTGCACAGCCCTGCACGAGGTGAGTTACCCCGTCTCAGAACCTAAACCCAGCTCTTCGGCTTCAGAGGCGTAGTTCATTTATCTCTAATTATTTATTGATATATTTATTTTAAGAGTGTGTGCATTTCAGTTTGAATGCAAGACTGTTCACTACTTGCCCCATGGGGCAGATTGCTGTCCAGGGGGAATCTGAGTCATGGTGTGAGTTAGCAGAAGGTCAGCATCTACGTCTGCTGCCGTGGTCCTGACCGAGCCTGGCCAGCGCTGGAATCCGCCATGGCTGCTGAGGAGCCAGAGGAAGGAAACCTCCAGCTCCCTGCCCCGGCCTCCGGCACGCTCAGGGCTGAACCTGCCGTGCGCCAAGAGGAGCCGTTGCTTCAGGCGGCCCTAGGAGCAGCCCCACGCCAGCAGCGGCAGTGACCAGCCCTGTGCGCAGTCTGCAGGGCGCCCGCCCGAGCCCACGTCCACGCGCAGCGGGACCCGGGCCCCGCGCGCCGCGGTGCCTCCGCGCGCTCCGGCTGTGCCGTAGGGGCGAGCGCGGCGCTGCCGCTCCGGGTTTAGCACCGGCTTTTGGCACGCGCGTCTCCCTCGTTTATGAATGAGTGGGCGAGGGAGGAGAGCGCTGGCTGCTCCCTCGCAGTTGCACTGTGAGGAGCACAGGAGACGCACACAGTCTCCTCCTCCTCCTCTCCTTCCTCCTCCTCCTCCCCTGCGTTGCCACTCTGCCACGGGCAGCGGAGCAGCCCCGGCACTGGGACAGCCGAAGTTGGTGCCGCGGGAAGAGCCTCCTGTGCAAACTCTCCTCACAGGTGAGTTTCAGTTTTTATTTATTTATTTCTAAAAGCAAGTGAAGTTTCTGTCGGAGAGCCCAGCTACCCAAGGTTTTACCTTTGGAAAGGTGGCAGGACTGAGCTCTGGCTGAGTGCTTAAAAGTGAGGCAAAGCCAAAGAGCAAGGACTCAACCAAAACTGTGTGTCCAAAAATTCATCACTTCAAGGTAAGTTTCTCAGCTAGTTCCTACTAGTGGGAAATAATCTGAACCAAAGTTCCTCCCCACAAACAGTCTCAAGGTGCGCTCAGGCACAAGGGAAGTCGGATGTTGGAGTCGTGTTGGTGACATGGACTTGCTAAAATAAACCTAGGCTCTGTTTCGTGTTTGTGCAGATGGAAGCAGGGCAGTCGCAGCAGATAGATACATTCTCTCGTCATTTCTAGAGCAATTAGTAGTAAGGCAAGATAGATATAAACTATTCTGAATGAGTAATAGGTGATTTGCAACCCCAAAGTTATGTCTAACAGGAAACCGTCGCACCGGAGTGCGTAGGTGCTCTGTGTACACGGATGGAGATTTGGCTTTGAACCTCAACATATTTTCCAAACAGTAAACAGTTTTCCTCACTGCTATGCTGAGTGCTACTTCGGAAACTTGAAATGTGAAGGTTTGTTTGGTGAGATGAGACCCATTCTATCCCAAACGGATCTATTTTTTTTTCTTTTTTTGTCTTTCTTTCCTTTAATAGAATTACAAACATTTGTTCCTTACTGTAGGCTGCCTATGTTAGTAATGTATTTTTTCTGGCTTTTCAATGGTCTCTTTAAAGAAACAAGAAAAGTACATCATTGAGAGAGAAGCTTTGCATGTTCTTGAGGAGGGTTGCGAAATAGAGATTTTAGAAGAATACTCAGCCTTGTTCTGTGCTCAAAGCACATCCAAATGAAAACATATGGAAACTTAAGAGCGATGCGAGGAGGAGTGCTGCGCAGAGGCTCACAAGACCGGCCCGTGTCATCCGGAGCGTTACGGGCTGTGCGGAGCCGCGCGTTCACCAGCTCCCACCGCGGCCGTTCCCGCGGGAGCAGCCTGTGCTCGCAGGGGCCCGGGCAGCGCGACATCTGACCACTTCTGCTTTCGGGTTTGCTCTACCCTAGAAGTCCGTGCGTGAATCAGCCCTGTGAATCAACACCCGCTCGCACAGCGCTGCTCTGGGTGCGGAAGCACATAACCGCGCTGCTGTCACCCCCATCCTCCCCGCCTCCCCATCCTATCTCTGTACTTTGTCGTCTCTCCCTCCCTTCTTCCCCAGATGCTGCTGCTTCTGCACGTACAATTTATAAGTTCTCTCTGCTAAGAGGCAGAAGGTAACTGATTCCAGCTCACCTTATGTTTAGAGCTAAAGTCATAGCTAACATGATAAAACTGCACCATGTTTTAGGAACCTTTCCACGGTCTGGGTGTACATGGTGGGAAAGTGCTGGTTTCATAGGACCAGGCCAGTGCATCAGTCTGTGATGGGGACACACACACACCTGGGTGATGTTCATGTTTGCATCACGACATTGTGATATGAATATCACAGTGGTTAATGTTACAG
>JAUBNY010000477.1:7772536-7821937 GCA_032275445.1 Crypturellus soui
AGTTTTATATCAGGGCAGCAATTTGGAAACATTTGGTGCTCCCTCTGCTAAAGGCAGAAGCAAAATTTTTACTCTTTGAATAATTATTTAGCATCTATACACATATTTAGTTAAAGGATGCATCTGTTCTATGCTGTGCCTTTAAGACATGATCAGACATACCTTTTAAAATAGAAATTATATTTTAAGTTATGAAGCGACTTAAACTTAAAATCCTTAACTTATCGCATTAGAACATTTTTATTTGGAATTTGGTCTTGCCTCCAAATTTTAGGGATCATCTTAAACCTCTGTGTAGAGGATAGAACAAAGCTAGAACCTGGATTTCTGATCGAAACTTTGGAATCTTATATTCACTGTAGTATCAGGTTTTCCATCTCAGATCCAATAACTAAAGCAGGTTTGATCTGTATAAAAGTGTTTGATTCTCTTTTCTCAGAGCAGGTTCATATCAGAAAGTGTAAGCAATATTTTTAGGTTCTAAAGTTGCTGAAATGCAGGAGTTCAACAGCCTGGTGCTGAGAAGGCTTCTTGCAGCATGCGCAGGGCCAGGTACGGAGAGGCAGTTTCAAGGTACAACTGAGAACGTGGAAGGGGGGAAGAAGTGTTTGTGTTCCTTGGGAAACGAGGACGCTCTGGAGCAAAGGGGCACTGGGCTTTGTCTGCATCTTAATGAAAGCAAGACACTAGCATGACACTTCCAATCATGGAAGTACTAAAAGAACTTTTAAATGAAAATTAAGGGAATTGAGGAAATGAAAATTCAGGAAATGAAAATGTAAGGAAGCCTGCAGATACAGATGTCAGCACTGTTTAGAATGATACGTCCACTTGGGACTACATCCTTGGAATCCTGTATACTCAAATAAAAATTTTATATATATATATATGGCCCTAGTTTTCAGTAATCAGGTGAGGAAGGAGAGCAACCATGAAGGAAGGAGTGCAGGGAACAGGATGCCTTTTCCTCAGGGAGCACAGAGAAAAGCGGCTCCAAAAACACAGGAAAAGTCCTAGGAGTAACACTGGGGAAGAAGCCTTAAATAAGAATATTGACTTAGACTGGAAACTTATCCACTGGAAACTTGCTTAATTTCCAAAGGGGAAATTGGAGGGAAAAAAAAAAAAGAGGAGGAAGCTGAATAAAAGGTAATGAAAAAAGACAGCTAGAAAAGTTAAATCTCGTAGACTGTAGAGGGGCCCCTTGAAGACACCCCCTCCCTCTCTCCATCCCTCTTTAGCACTGGGGAAGGAATCCAGGCACCATCGAAGGACTCGGCCAAGTCTGAAAGGCAGCAGGCAGGGCTGACAGCGCGAGGAGGGCCCTGCACGCAAAGGGACCCTTGCAGAGATGAGGTTGTGCCCCAGCATTTGGAATTTGTTGGCTCTGCATTTGCAAGACAGAAAGGAGCCTGCTTTTTTGCTTTTTCCAGCTATGAAAAACACAATAATGAGTCAGAATGACAAGTGTTCTGAGCCTGGACAGTGGAGCTTATGCTGCTGCTGCTGCTGCGCACGGCAGAGCAGACACAGGGTGTCTGCACGAGGGGTCCTGCTGCCGGCAGCGCTGCAGCCCCCAGCGCCGCCCGCACGGCAGGTTCCCACCGATCACGAACATCGGCAGAGAGAACCGGCAACAGCAGGAGCCCTAGCACAAAACGGGGAGTCAGCATGGGCCAGCGACGCAAACGTGGTGCAGGGCACAAAATAATTATTTCAGTTTTTAAAAGGCTACAGTGCATATGACATTAAGTGTTTGAATTGAATAGGATCCTATTCTGTGATCAGTTTTGTTTCTACAATTAAATCCAAACAGAAAAATTAAAAAGTCAAAAATAGAGGAAAGAGAAAAAAAGAAATATTCTATATAGTTTTTCATTTTGCCATCTCTTAGAAATTTTACTGTACAAAATGAATCATATACTGATTCATATATGCAAAACTAGCATTTAATAGAGAGATGACTTTATCGAATGTATCATTACTTGCTGATTTGTGGAACAAGGAAAACGGTACCATTCTCCTGGAACAGGAGATCTGATCACTCTCCTTAGGCACAGCAGAGCCTCAACTGCATTTTAGTTAGACCTGGCCAGCCAGAATTTTTCTCTCAAATAGCCTTTTCTCTTTGTTAAACATAGGTTATTGCTGGTGCAAGTTACTCTTTGTCAGCTGCACTGGAAAATCAGTTTTAGCTGCTGAAAGTGAAAGAAGAGAAATAATTGTATGGTTGTTGGCTTTTGAAAATGGAATTAGATTTACAAATTACTTTCTGTTACTGAAGAAACCCTGTTCGGAGGGCACGTTGTGCTGATACTTGGGTTTACTTACGCCTTGTGCTCTCTAGGGGCAGGGACATTATAAAAGACGCAGGCAGCAAGAGGATGTGGCCTCTGCTTTGGATGGAGCACAGTTCTGGTGTTTGAGCACCTGCTGTATCAGAGGAGGTTGATACCGAGCTTGGAAATGTGACTCAGAAGCGGAAAATGGTTTTTCCAGGGCTGTAGATGGTAAAATGAATCAGAACCTATTTAATGCAGGAGGGAGAAGTTCCTACTTCTCAGTCCTAGCCCTTCAGCACAGTTGTTCTATTCTGTAACACTTTACCTTACTGGTAATTTTGCATGTTCTTCATGGCTTACGTGTCTTATGATCATTGAGACCTGCATTGACTTGGCTTTTCTCCCATGGCCATTATAAACGAGGATCCGTGCACAGCTTCAGGATTATAAGCAGTTTTATTATCTGTAGCTGTTTGTTTACCTATTTGCCTGCTTCCTGCACAACAAGCACCGGATGGTGTTTTAGCTTTTGGGCTGTGCAGGGGAGAGGAAGGTTCCGGGGGGGAGGCAGGTCAGGAATTATTCTCTCGTGGATACAGAAGTTGAGATTTCTGCAGGTCTCCTGTGCTCGCCGTCCTCTCTGCACCGTCGCGCGGGCAGCCTGAGGGGAGCCCACCCGGGGGCAGGACCCCAGCACTGGAGCCGGGGGCCGAGGGGTCCCGGCTGCCGTCTGGGCAGAGCAAAGGGAAGGGCATTTCCTCCCGGGCACGGGCAGGCTCCACCTGCCTGGCCTTAGGGGCAGGGAGCAGGGGGCACGGGAGGGTCCTCCTCAAGGCCTGTGAGCCAGCTGCTTAGGGCAACTGCGATGTGACTAAGTCCCAGTGTGTGACTCATCTCCCTGAGTGTCGGTTGGACTCCTTGCCTGAAAATCCATGTCGTGTGAACATCTTATCACTGTTAATAGGGATTTTCCAAAATGTACATTCTTTTCAGCACTTCTCTGTGTTCAGGCAGTTGTTTAACCCTCTAAAAAGAAGGGCATTTAAAAACAAAATCCAAACTGGAAATGATTTTGTTGGATTTACTCAACTGATTGTCCTGTTTTCGCACGTGGCAGGGAGGGGTGAGTGATGTCCTGTCATGTGACAAGCAATAACTGAAACATGAGCAGTAGAGGCCTGGGGGCTCCCCAGCTGCTCTGGGCGTCCAGGTGCCACTAGCTGATCCACTCTCACAATGTTTTGTCAAACCTTCTTAAAACTTCCTGTGAAGACATCCCTGCATCATCTATTCCAGGGCTCCATTTGCAAGTGGAAAGTCTTTTTGTGATGTTAAAATCTCCGTCTTGTGCCATGTTCTCTAGGTGACCCTGCGTGTGCAGGGGGGTTGGACTAGATGATCTCTAGAGGTCCCTTCCAACCTCAACCATTCTGATTCCATGTTAGACCTCGCTCTGGATCAGGCATTCACAGCACAGAGAACCAGTCATCACTTCTTTCTCTGCCGCAGTGCTCAGCAGTTTGAAAGCCCTCGGGGCTGGTCGGCTTTGCTGGAGCCCTGGGGCCGCTCGGCCGCTGCGCCCGCCGCTTCGGCACCTGCACGTGGGGGCGCTCGCACAGTCACTGCGGGCTCCAGCTCCCGGTGTGCCCACTGCAACCCCCCGTGCCTTTCACTGCATTCCCCCGTAAAATATAGTGCGCTCTATTACTGACTCTTCTGTGTATGATATGTAATATGTCATATTAACGGTCTGCACATGGGATAAGAAAAGTTGAGTTCTCAGTGTACTGACTAAAAAAACCTAGAATGATAATTTCTAGGTATATTGAGGACAATTTTTCTCTGAAACATTGACGTTTTCCAGGAATGTAAGGACTTGTTTGAAAACTAAGTCCCCTGTGTAGCCTACGGCACACTGTATTATCATGGTAAGTTATTGGCATATAGTACATTATTTCTCCTAAGGCTGTTCAGAATTGCTTGGCTGCCTTTTTTATTATTTTTTTTTCTAGGTGATTTAATTGAAAGTCTGTTTGCTCATTTGCTTGACTGTATGAAGTGAGCTGAATGTAATACATCTACATATACCATCCATACCAGTTCAGCCATTTCTTAAGGAACTTTCTGATATGTGGGGCAGGGCCCTGGAAGGTTACGCTCCATTACTGGTGGGAAATGGATATTAGACCTAGATTTAGAGGTCATGACATTGATTTGAATTGATTCATTTTTTAATGTAAAAGTGGCCTGTCTTCATTAGCTCCTAGCTGCGGTGCCTTCAGCAGCCTATACTGCTTACATGAGGCTGCACAAGTCAAATTTTTCGGTGGGGGTGATCAGGGGAAATTCTTGCAGTACAACTGAACAGTTAACCACATCCCTGGCCTTCTGCCAGGCAGCAAATGAAGCCTTTGAAATGTGGCTCACATGGAAAGCAGGTGGGTTGTGGCAGCGGCTGAGGTAGAGGAGGGTAGGACGAACTCCTGGAGGAACAAGGAGCAAACCCTTAGCTTCGCTGATGTGCTCCACTATGTCGGTGTTCTTGGAACTGTAGTATCTTGGTCCGTTACCGTGGTCTAATGTCACATGCCTTTCACACACGCTTGATGTCCAACCCAGCACTCTTCATAAGCTTGCTATTAAAAAAAAATAAAAAAAGGAAAAATCATGTTTTGGAGATTTTAACATGAATCTGTTACTCAGATCTGCATTATGGGTTCTTAATGACATATTTATGGGCATAAAATGCTGAATTCACCCATCTTTGTGGTTTAGGTGAGATCTGAAGTTCCAGGGATGAAATATTTAAACGAAGTAGCTTTTTTCTCCAACTTTAGAGAGACATGTTGGAAAACAGAAATTAAGAATTTGAGACAAATTCCCAGGATATCAAAGTTTAAGTGGAGCGATTAAGCCAACACTGTGAATAATTGCATGTCTGTGCTAGGGAAAATTGGAGTTTGATGACTAATTAGTCTTTTGTTTATGTGGGTTCCAAAAAATGTTGCAGGCTTCCTCCTTTGACAATAGGTTTATAAATGGAGTCATACAGTAATGACAAAAATATTGTGATTTGTAATTTACAGAGCACTTCTATGGTTTCCTCCCACCGAAAGAAATACATAGAGGAGTAATGAAACAACTACACAGAACTACACACTGGACAGGTCCCTTTGCAAGTTAACACACACCAAGTGGGTTGAGTATTGAATTAAATTTAGAAGAGAGGAGGAGCTTTTTTTTTTTTTTAACCTTTCATTTTCTATAGGATGGTTTCAGAGATTTAAAAAGATACAGTGTAGCTTTTACTTTATGCCACTAGTAATATTCTCTTGTAAAGGACATATGGACCTGTTCCTTCTAATCCAAAAAGGCTGAAATAAAAATTGGAAGGTAACTACAGCAGAGAGTCTCCGACGTGGCCTTTCTGCTTTAAAAAAGGCAAACAGACAAAACCAAGAAAACCTCCACAAAAACATCAGAAAACAAAACAAAAAACCCTCCTTGCGGCCAGCTGCTCTTCACAGGGAG
This sequence comes from Crypturellus soui, assembly GCA_032275445.1. NCBI lineage: Eukaryota > Metazoa > Chordata > Aves > Tinamiformes > Tinamidae > Crypturellus > Crypturellus soui. The sequence goes on from JAUBNY010000477.1 coordinate 7,778,350, forward strand.
GTTCAACAAAACCAGTAATTCTGTGCACTTTCTGTTGTAGTGAGTTACACGCTATGCTCTTAACGACCAAGAACTTAATAAAAAAGCAAAAAGATTATATTTGCAGGAGCAATACTTGGTAACCAGCTGCCATTTAGCTGCTCTCAAGTCTTTGCTCACCTAAAGCAGCTGTCAGAGCTGCTCTGTCTTGCTTCTGATCCCCTCCCAGGTTTGGGCCAGCAATTCTCTGCCCATTACATGTTATCCCACTGCTCCCAAATCTGTGCTGCTAAATGTTTTCTCACCTCTTTATTTTTCCAGGTTTGTGAAACAGAATCAATCCAAGCTGATGAATCCTCAAGAGCTGTGGAAAGTTCTGTGAGTATTTAAAGGCTGGTGTTTATGTAGATAATGATCCCAACCAAATCCGCTGCTAAAACAGTCAAAGATCTTTTTGGTTCCAAAATACACAGCATGATCCAAACCACGCTATAAAAGCCAAGTGTCTCAGGTGTCTCTCTTGTATATGGCAGGTGCAGGGACAGATTACCAAGACAGCAGGAAAGTTACTGTCACGTAAAGGCACAGCACTATGTTATCCTCCCCAGCCATGGAAATGAGTGTTTTGTGGATGAGACAAGCTGTGTGTATAACTTTTACTTATGTGTATAAAAAAATAATCCCTTGGCAGAGTCCCTGTTTGTTCTGCTGCAAGCATGTAGGTCTAATTCAGACATATTTCTTAGGCAAATTGTAGCAGTGTTCACTGAAACTGGAAAAAACCTGCTCAGGCTCTGCACTGTGACTCAGGCTGAGCTGAAGAGGCTGTTGCTGTAAGTGGCTCCGAGTGATTTCCTGCACTGTCACGAGCAGACAGTGCTTAACAGTATAAACTGCTCCATAATTCACAGACTTCTTGCAGCCCAACTAGTGCGGGCGGAACAATGTTTTTGCTATCAGTTGGTGTACCAAGAAATTTGGAAAGAAAAGAACCTGCTGTTGACCTATTCAGCGACTAATGAAAGTATTTTTCTTAAAAAGTAAATTTATTTAAACTTGAGATTTAAACTAAGAGTTCCTTGGGTTTATTTTTCATCTGGGAACAAGAAGAATGTTTGGAGTTCATCTGGATATCAAAAGCCTTCTAATTTGTTTCCAAGAGGTGGGCTCAGAAGGGTATCATGTAAATGCAAATGTGTGAGATGAGAGAAAAATCTTGCCTGAAAATGTCTGCTGAATGAAGCAGATAGAGAAGGTGATACTGAAGATATTGCGCAAACTATGCTCTGAAAAATCACACAGCTGCACTATTGCCATTTTAAAGCTAAAAGTGGAATGCCTGGGTGTTCCCATCCCTAACTAGCTCCACCTTGTTGATTATCTGCTCCCCAGATGGTTTTCCCAGAGCAAGTTTTTCATTTTTCACTCCTACTGTCCAGACTAGGTCAATATGTAACAGGGGAGCTATTCATATTTGCCCTCCCCTACCTTTGTGTCACGTTTCCTTCAGTTCCAGCTTCTCCACAGAGCTCGTAAGGCATTATGTATCAAGTTCTCATTAACAGGGTGGTCTTCAAAAGCACCTCGCTGTTGAGGGGCTGTCATTATAGTACTTCGATACCAGCCTTGTTTGAAAAAGCATATGGTTTCATGTCTTAGCATACCTGTTGTGGAGGGAATGGAAAGGAAAGGCAAATAACCTTTATACTGCCCTTGTCCACGTCGTGTTTGGCTACTGAGACTGTTCTGGGTCAGGCAAGAGGGGACCAGAGAGCACAGAGGCATCCTAGAGCCCAGACCCTGAGGAGGCTGAAACAGGGGAAGAATTTTCCAAGCCAGCTGCTGCTGCCGACCAGAAGAGTGATATAAAACAGTCTTTGTGCAAATAAGAACCTGGGCTTTTGTTTTTCACCCCCATCTTTGAAATCTGTTGTAAAGCAATGAGAGGATAAGGGTGGTTTTGTTACCACAAGGCGCAGAGGTTCATAAAAGCCAGTCTTCTCTTCCCGCTCGCTGCAGCACTTCCTCCAGGAGCAGGAAACACTGCTCTAATCATAAGTGGATACTGCATTAGAACAATATTATATCAATAAGACTTTCGCTGTGTCCTTCATACTCTGTGTTCTGGCAGGACTTTTAAAGCTAAACAGATATCATTTTTACAGTCATGTTCTCCATGTCATAAACACAATTTAATAACATTTTGAGTTCATGGAGAAAAAGAAAAAATTTGCAAAAGAACAGTGCAGTGGTAGAGTGCATCTACCTTTTCTCATATTGTAATCTGTGTTCACTTACTGGGTAACACTGAACAAAACTTGGAGCCCTTGAACTATGCTAGACACACAAGGAAAGGTCTGACTTTTTGAAATTATTGACAGCTTTTAAATTACTACAGCTTGGCCTCATCAGCAGAAGCTGGACACTGTCTGGACAGTTTTAGTTAAATGTTCTTCCTCTGTCTGTTATTTGGGAATTGTAGATTGACGATAAACCCCAGATTTTTTGGCTTATTAGACTACGCCTAGGTACATCAATCATTCTGTGTAGACAAACCTCCTATGCTGAAGCCACAAAAGTTGTATGCAGAAATTGCATCGAATACGAATTTAAATACAATTATACTTGCTTTGGAGCTCCACATTAGAACAGGTAGGGTAACTAGGTTAATGAACTATTTTCAGGAGAATTCTGGGTGTGAAGCAGATGTACTATTGAGAGAAAAACTGCATGATGTTTATCATAACATCATACACTTGATGATGATAAAAGGGAGCTAAGGACACCTGGAAGAAGAAAGAATACACTGGAAATTTGCCTATAACTTTAGTGATTCATTTCTGATGTACACTTCTGTGCTACTAATATTGTCGTGATTATTCCCCAGGGAAGCAATCTCTTGGACCACTGATGTCTGTGACTGGTTTCCTTCGGCGTTATTTCTCCTGTTGCGCTTGATTTATCTGTAATAATATGTGCCATCCATGATGTGGAGGTGAGTGTGTTAATCCGTTAAATAACTGCAGGAGAGCAGAGCTTGCACTGTACTAAACTCAGCCTGTCTGTCACACAAGCAGTTTGGGACAATGAAGATAGAAGTTTTGAGAGAGGTGAGCTTGCATTAGCCTGATGTTTCATGATTGAAGCTACCTGTGATCCTCAAGAAGACCTACTGCAAAATCAGGGCTGATATTCTGTCTGTTGGTTAGAAAAATAAGAGAAAATATTTAAAAGAAAAAGAATTCTTAAATATTTATGCAGCCCTAACCTTGCTGTGATTTCAGCAGGACTATTTCACACTAATTGAAGTACAAAACTATATGTCTTTGCAGGACTGGTCATTTATTCCAGCCAGGCAATTCACTTTTGCCCTGAAGGAAGTGATCATCTTTGTAATTTTGACAGAAATAAAATCCACTACCATCTAAAGAAGGACATTTATATAAAAGTGACTAGTCTACGGTAACATCCTTAAATGCCACAGTTCACAGTAATTTTACTGTGTTGGTTGTAGTGTGCAGTAAATGTGGTCATGTGTTTGTAAGTATTGCCTAGGAAAAATTTGTGTGTTCCTATACAGGACAGAAGATGACAAACAAAAATAGAACTTAGGATAGTAAACAAGAAAAAGCAATACCGCATTTTCTTTCCCCTGACAATGCTGTCTCCTTTTGATTAATCATCCATATTAATTGAAGCTCTAGAATGAGACAACAAATTGCTAACCTTCACAACAGGGCGCATCGCAACAGAGCATTTTCTGGGAAGAGACTGAAAGAAATACAGTCCCACTGTTTTGCAACTGTTTTAAACAGTAATATTATATAGCACAGACAATGTTTATATGGGCAGACATTTGGATTATAGATCCTTTAGATGAACATAATTATAAACAAATGTAATATAAATAAAATAAAAGATAAAAAGGTATAGATAATAGCAAATAATAAATAGGTAGTTGAGGGAGTCTGTGGCAAATAAGGAATCTGTAACATGATATACTGTAGGACAGAGACAGTGGATACATTTTACCAAATTTTAACAGGAGTTTTTCTGATAAAGACAGCTTAGTTTTGGAACTGCTTACACAACCAGCTGTATAAAATATGCTGCTAAAATATGCTGTTTTTAAAATCCTGCAAGTTCCATGGTATTTTGTATCTCAAGGGAAATTTTAAAAATGGAAATTAAAAAGCAGCTGGTTTTGTGCACCCTACAGCATTCTCTAAAGGAGTCTGAATAGACTATTTTGCCTGAGAAATATCATCATTTTGGACAAATCAAATTACTGCTTTTGTGCCTCATTTGTAAGCAGAGATAATATTTTTTTCACCTTGCAGATACTCATAAAGCTAAACAGACAAATGGTTATAAACTGCTTTGGAATACTTTGACAGAAGATGTGTGTACAGCACTAGGACTTACTGACACAAATTATGACTTCCCAGACAGGCTTTATCTTCCATCAAAAATCATGAGAAAATTGAGAGCTAAGAAAAGGCAGCTTACTGAAAACTACTAAATATTTTACAACAGTATTCCTCCTGAAGATTTTCATTTGTTTTACCCTCAGGTTAATAACATCCTTCAGCAAGTTATCACCTCAAGATAAAGGTTTTGTGGAAGAAATAAACAATATACTAGACTGAATGAAATGCAACTTTACAACTCTCCGTCTGGGACCCTGATGAGCAATGGATGGTGAGAGGTGGAAGATGAATTTCTCAGAGAACGCAACAGAAAGGTGCACTGTTAATCATGAAATCCACCAGATTCTATCCCCTGTGGTATACATCTTCGTGTTTGTAGTGGGTTTCCCAGCAAACTGCCTCTCACTGTACTATGGATATCTACAGATCAAGGCTAAAAATGAACTGGGTATCTATCTTTGCAACTTGACTGTAGCAGACCTCTTGTACATTTTTTCTTTGCCTTTCTGGCTCCAGTATGTTTTGCAGCACGACAACTGGACCTATAATGAACTGCTGTGCAAAATCTGTGGCACTCTTTTGTATGAGAATATTTATATCAGCGTGGGCTTCCTCTGCTGCATCTCCATCGATCGCTACCTCGCGGTCGTGCACCCTTTCCGGTTCCATCAGTTTCGGACGCTGAAGGCTGCGGTGATCGTGAGCACTGTTATCTGGGCCAAAGAAATCATGACGTGTTGGTTTGTCTTTACACATGGGGTAACCAGCATGGATGCTGACAGCCACGTGGTGTGCTTTGAGCATTACCCCATCAAAGCCTGGGAGCACAACGTCAACTACTACCGCTTCTCGGCGGGATTCCTGTTCCCCTTCTTCCTGCTGGCCTTCTCTTACTGCGGAATTTTACGTGTTGTCCACAAGAGTCATGGCACTCAAAAGAAGAAAAAAATTCAAATTAAGCGACTGGTTTCTAGCACCGTTTTCATTTTTTTAGTTTGCTTTGGACCATACCACATCCTACTTGTAGTTCGCAGCTTGTTTGAGAATGACTGCTCATTTGCTGAGAAAATATTTAATATCTACCATTTTTCTCTCCTGTTGACTACATTTAACTGTGTTGCTGACCCAGTGTTGTACTGCTTTTCCAGTGAAAGCACTTACCAGAACTTTGCCAAGATGCGAGACTCTTGTTTAACATGTTTAGGCTGTGTGAGGGCCGAGAGTAAGGAAAGCTACCAGCTGAATGCTCCAGAAACCCCCAACAAGTCACAAGATGAGCAAGAGCCAGCACTATTGCAAAGATCACATAATGCTGCTGAAATACAGGACTCCTCTACACTTAACATAGCCAGCCTATAGCATTCATCAAAAAAAATACTCATCCAAAATCTCCACATATGAATGGGTTGTGTATACATCTGATTTATCCATATATTGCAACTATTTTACCTCCCAAAGGCTTATTAGCTATGCAGTATAGTGAGGTAGTTCCTGGAGGGACTGGGCCTTGACTATAGTGAAGAAAATATAAATTAAGAGTTCAGTTCCAATCATATGTCTACTGCCAGTATGGTGCAACTCAGAAACGGTTCTCTTGCCACTCAACTTTTGTCCATGACCATTTTGGCTGAAATAAATCATGGCGGGGCGCTGCTGAAACACTCTTTAACTGCTATTTTTTTGTGCCTGTCACAGCTAGGGAAAAAAGCAAATCTCAAAGCAGTCAGAGACAGAACAAATAAAATGTCCTCGTAAGTTTTTTAAAAGAAAAAAATCACATTTCTGCATTTTTCTGTAACTCTCCAAAATATTCCTCCTCAGCCTGTTTCAAGTCCTGCAGAGACCTGCTAAAACAAGCAGTCGGATAATGTGAGATGTCCTGGAGGAGCATGCGCAAGACCCTCACCATCCACTGAGACCTTCAGGTCGTTGATTGCTGATCGGATCTCAGACTGTTGAACCTCACCATAAGGCTCCTATTGACTTCAAGAGGGTCGGGTTACCAAGAAGAGGCTCTGACGGGGAAAAATCATTCAGTCTGTGGACTCCAAAAAGAACAGGAGGTTGGTAGTTCATGAGGTGCCTTTAACCCATACAACTACAATCAATTCATTAAAAGTGCATTCCCAGTGAACCTGTTAAGTGGATTCAGTTTAAATCCCATATTCATGGGTATATATTCATGAATATAGAATTGCGTATCTATAACATGGATAGATATTATAGTTTAGGGTCTGGTCATTTTTCAGTAAATTCATTATCAAAAATATGTTGATGGATGTATAGATGCTCTATGTATTTTCTAGTTTGGAAAAGAGAAACAAAACACAGGAATAACTAGAGATAATGACAATTAAAGATCTGGGAATTGAGCTCTATCCTTTTGCTTGTGCCAGCACTCTTTCTGTAGTTTCTTTCTTTTGTTTATTAAACTAAAGAATCCTGTCTGTTTCTTGTCATCTGATCTTCATGCTTTCTCTTACCTGTTTATTGCCTTGTCATTTTGCATCTTCTCTGCCTTCAGACCTTCCTTGAAACTCCCCTCTTCCTGCAACCCAACATTTATAACATGCAGCAGTAGAGTGGTATTTTCTTTCCAGAAGATTTTCCATATAGACCTGCATCTGGTATCTCAAAGATGTCCTTGCAGCCTTGTTTGTCAGACAGTATATTCTTGAAAGCTCACATGTCCTAAGTGTTTTCTGGAGGCCCCCTTGAGAGGGCAGTGTTAGATATAATTAGGGGTGTGTTTAATAAATAAAGCCTTTATTATATTCTTCCTATATTTCAGTTTATTCAGACTGTGTTTGATGTAACTCTCATCTGGCTTTGGCCCACAGATTCCTTTTAAGAAACTACAGATCCTCTCCTTCCCTCCTTTTGAAGAAGGATTCATGTCCTCACTCCCAAGAGGGGATTAGATTTGCTTAGATTAACATTTGGTTTGTTTAATTCTTTTATGCATTTCTTTATACTTAGACCACTCACCATGCTGAATTAATTACCTTGCACATGCATTTTTCTTCTGACTGTCGGTGCTGCTTAGCTTTCCTTTCTCCTGATCCTTCCCCTAGTCTCTTCTGCCTTTCTGTATGGGGATTGCATAACGCCAGGGCTCGTGTGTTGCGTTGGCCCAGGGAGCCACATCTTCAACTCCTCGGCTCTGCGACCTGACACGCTGTAAGACACACACATGGTTTGTTCTAAGATGAAATATTTGCTGTCCTGTTTATGCTTTACTTTTTTACTGTTGGCCGCATTGTTTAGATTAGACAGCTGGAAGGCAGAGCATGCCATACTGCAATCAAATTGTTATCTGACAGATTAAGGCTTCTCTGAGTTGGTGTATTTTGGGTTTTGACTTTAGCTCAGCTGCTGCAATTTAAAAGAGGGAAACATGTAATAAATTTCAGCATTTTGCTACAATTCTCAGCACTGAACCTATTAACCAGGAAGAGAAGGATTTGGGCTTCTTTTGTCTAAACAAGAAGTCAATATTTCATTGATTCTTCCTATATGGGAACTGTTAGGCTTAGTCTGCAGAACCAGCTGCCATGTAAGGAGTGCAATTCTCAGAACTTTCCATTTCGTGAAAAACAGTCAAGCAGAGGTCGGACAACTGTGGCCAGCGATATGCTGCACATTACTGTCAGATTAAATCAGGAACTTGGCATGGAACAGAGAAGAGACTGAAAAACACACATCAGAGAAAAAGAAAAATAATTTATTACATTTTATTTTTCTTAACCAAATCTGTTAAAAACTGTGTTTTGGAAAGACAACAGTATAAGCTTACTGAATCAAGTTCTTTTGTCCAAAGTTAATGTTCAGAAAGAATCCTCTGTAACAGGATGCTGTTGGTATAATGTCAGTAGGATACTGAGCATGTAGGTGCACATGTTCACATGTCTCTAAAAGTTAATGCATCTCTTACACAAGGGCCAGAACATTAAATTCACTTGCCCAGAAGAAAAGCAGATGCCCTAAAAGGCCTGCAGCATTTCTCTATTACCTAGAAAGAGACTAAATATACAAATAGTAAACTACTAGCCTGAAGGAGACAAGCAGTATAGCCTACTTTTTACATGGAAACTGCACAGCTATCCTCATTAGTGCAGTTAAAACTCTCCCCAATGTCCTCCCAATTTCAGCAGCTCTTCACCACCAGCAGAGTGGTTTTGAACTGCCCTCCGTCACTGCAGCTGCTTTCTGCACCACAAGGTATTTTTAAATCAAAGTTGCCACAAGAGTTACTTCCTGTTGCAGCTATGAGGTTAATAAAACAGGAACAGCAATTCAATAACATCTCATTTTTATTATAAGTTTTCTTGGTAGAGCCAGATCACTGCTTAGTATATAGTATCACTTAATATACATCATCCGTTACAAGATTACAGAAAAGAAAGGTAAGCAAATGTTTATGATCATATCCCCTTCCCGCTTCTCAGAGAGATAACCAAAAAAAAATGTTGTGCATGGAAGAGGTGCTAGAGATGAAAAATCCCACATTTAAAGACATAGAACTAACTTTATGTGTTTTTTTTTTTAACCTTATCAGTAGGTTAGGAATAAGGAAATAACATAGGAGACATTCTTGATTTTGAAATTGTTTGGGGAAGTCACTGCTGCACTTCTTGCAGCAGCTTTTCAATCATAAGCGAATGGGTGTTATAGAAGGGCAGAGCATCCACTTCCATTTCTAGACTGGCAGTTTTTCCGCTGCGGACCCCATGATGCACAAGTGCTTTCAGAAACTTTTCTTCCTTTACAAAAAAAAAAAAAAAAAAAGAAATACAATATTATTAAAATCCTGAATCTGCCAAGAAAGTTCATCAAGTTGTGTTTTTTTTTTTTTTTTTTCCTTTTAAACCTAGGGAGCCTGACCACATCTTCCAGGGTTCTTTTGGATAGCAATTTGCAAATACCACCAGTTTGGAACAAAAAATAGACTTAGCAGCTGGAACTTAATGACTGACAAATGGCAATATTCATGATTCCTATTTAAAATAAAACAAACACATATTACAGAAACCTGATTCCTTTCTGACTGGTTTCAAAATCCTAAATTGCACAAATCTGAATCAGAGGAAACTTCATCTAAATACCTCAAAAATTATCTGATGTTTCCATTACCTAGCAGCTAACTGCAGATGCATTTTAAATGAAAAGGACCAGCAGTAAAGAAAGATGCATCAAAGAAAAAAAAAATCAGAAGGAAAAGGTGCCAGAGTGGGGCTGCACAAACACTTCCCTTCCAGTTTCTTCAGTGATTCCTACCTGCCTTTTACTCTGTCTTCTGTTTTCTGTTAATTTTTGTAAGAATTCTGGTTGTTAAGGGATGAGAAAAAGAAAAACTTGAAATGCTTTTCTTGGAATTCTCTAAAGTAGCAAAGAAGCCTATGATTGCCTTTGTTTGGGACCACAATTCAATTTCATGTTTATAATATTTTTTTCCTCCTAACAGCAATGCAAGCAGATAACAAAGCATGTTCCATGTTGAGCTTTTAATGTAGACAGAGGGAAAAAAGCTCTTCATTGAGAGAAGGCCAGTTATCAGTGCAAGATAAAAAGATGAGACAAAATCAGAGAAATTAAATAGCCTGCTTTCCCATGGAGTAAAGTAGTTTAGTTGATTTGCTCCAAAACATTTTTGTGAAAAGCCACAGCACCAGAAGCAGCACTGAAAGGGGTCTCTCTCCTCTCCAGGTACTCATTTTTGTGAAATTTGCCAGAACCTCAAAACTTTGAAACCACTTCTGTCAAATGTTGAACCTGCTCTTCAATTTTGACCAAGCTGCTTGCAGGGGACACTTCCAAAAGGACAGGTAATGCCATCACATATCCCTTTTTTCTTATATGTCAATATGTATATTTATAGAACACTGTGCGGCAATAATGACACATTCCATTTTCTATAGGAATTATGAAAAAAGCTTTTAAGGCAGCAGTGCATAAATGATCTGCTCTTTCACTACTCTTTAAGAATTTTGAAGGCAGATTCAAAATGTTCTTGTAGCTACTCTGCTTTTCATTTAACATTAAATGTTCTCATTAAAATCCTTTATAATGCCTTAGCATTTCCTATAGAGAGAATTTATTTCATTAACTCAGTTAATAAAAAGTTAAGAAAAAGTCTAGTCTTGTCTTAGCTTCCCTCCCCCAGCACTGTAATGTACATAATGTCTTTTAAATAGTCGTAAATAGTCGTTTTTCTTTGCTCGGAATGCCTTTTCTGGTCTTCATTCTACTGTTTTTATTTCCATTTGTGTGAGATCCTGCTTTGATGGAAATTGCTACTGAAACTGCCGTACCAATTACCTTGACAGACAGTCATATAAGTTGAAATGCTTTCTTGTTCCTGTACAATGATATCTACCAAAGCCATTTAGCTGCTTAAAAAAAAAAGACCCCCAAAATTATAAAGTTAAAATGTCTAGTAGTCTCACTAAATGCCTGGGATTCTTTTTTTCCAAGGAAGGCTTCCAAACTATACAATATCTTCAGACATGAATTTTGACACGTATTTTACATACTATTGTATATAGTGAAAACACTTCTGGAATGATTAAAACATACACTGCATGGTCAATCAGTAGGATCTTTATTATAAATTGGCTACCTATTTTTTGAATAGCACTATAAAGATCTGTCTCATATTTGTGGGTAACACATCATTGTTCATAAGTGCAACAATAACTACTGCTTGTCTATTACAGAAAAATAGTTACTTGGTGTCAATCTCGAGGTCATGCAATAACACATCAATGAAACAGCTACTTACGGATTTGTTTTTCATAAAAAGTGCCATTTGTCATTTATAAAATTATAAATGTACATCAGCTTACCTAATATGAGTGATCCTTCTGTAAATAAGTGTCCGACCTTTGCACATGAAAGAGATTTCCGTTTGCATTGAGACTTTCTACATGCAAAGTGGCAAATCAGATCACTTAAATCACAGAAGAGAAACTGAATAAGTAAAATGTCCTCCTTGTTTTTATTTTTTTTTCTCATAAATGTTTACATGTTAGAGGTCTCTGATTTGCTTGCAGGGGAAAAAAAGGCTTGCATAATATTGTAATTGTGTCTATAAACCTTATCCTACAGTCAAATTTTACCATTTCCATTTGCTATGAGTATGCACAATGTACACAATGATTCCTCAGGTCTAAAGTGGTGCAATTCGCTCATGGATCTCCCTTTAGCAAATAATTGTGGTGGAGAGGAGCAAAGAAGATTCAAATTAATATAAACAACACGGTTGCTCTTTATTCAGACAAATCCCTTGCGAGTGACAGAACTAACAAAGAATTCTAAAATGAATGTCACATCTTTTTATATATTGGTCATTTACATAGAAATTCATATTCTTACTGTTCATAATTTCAAACTAAATATTATTCAGTTTATTTTTAACATTAATAGTGACTTCAGCAATAAAAAAATGTTTAACATTAATTGGTTTGTGAGACAGAAGAAAATGCAGAATTATCTGTAGGATGTTCTGTGTTAGATAAATTTGCTTGCATAAGAATTAATATATTCTTCTACAATCACCTCACTAACATCTGAAAAGTTAGCCTGTGCTATTTGACATAATCATGATTCAGTGATTCTGTTCAACAACTTTCAGGTAGGAAAAGATTAGTTAGATGAAATTTTGTTTTATTTTTTTTTCTTAATCAAGTTCTCAGCACAGAACAAATGTTTCTTGGTATCTCTTATTCAAATATATGCAGAGAATAATTTATGACTTTGGGACTCTGCTCCCAGCTCTCCACATTCAACATTTCAGAGGGCTGAGTAGGAATGGAGAACTCCACAGTTCTGGGTTTTGTTGCAACATTTTTTGTTGCTGCTTAAAGATTAATGAGCCTTCAAAAGAAATAACCTTTGTGTTTCTGGATAAGCCTTTGTCATTAAGTGATTACCACCTGTGACCTTCACAGAAGTTTCATTTTTAGAACAAAAAGAAAATACATTATAAGAAAGCTGCCTGATGCTTAGGGACTCATTCAAATGTCTTTCCAGTTATGCTTGCTTTTACAAACAGATGAATATAAACACTGAGGTGGGGATAGTGGTGTTTTTTATCTTACCAGAGCAATCATTACCAGCATTAAAAAAACTGCATTGGGCAGAAATTAGCCACAGAAACCATAAATGTCCTTTTTCTTTCTTTCTTTTTCTTTTTAAGCTAATGGAGTATGTGAACACTAATGTGTTCAAGCTCAGGAAATATCCTGCAGTGTTTACTGTTCCATGATTTATAATTAAAGGTATCATATTCTCTTGACAGATAATTTGTCATTTTCTTCTCATAAAACTATTTCCATTAATTTTATTTGAATAGATTTTACTATTGAACTTTCAATAGCCCTTTAATTTATTGGATCATTATCAACATTGCCATCTGGATAATTTGGTAAAACAAAAGCCAGAAGGATTTCAAGTAGGGTATATCACGTTTAATTACAATATCTCATTCCCAAGAATTTCGATCACACTAGTTTTTAGGATTTGCTAAAATTAAGGGAAATGAAGTACATGTATCTGGAAAAAAATGAAATGTGTAAAGTAATCTTTAATTTTGGAGCTGAAAGGTGCCATATGTTTTGGTAAGTCAAAGGATAAGTACTTAGGTCTATGCTAAAAGTTGGGATTAGTTTCACTAATATATGTTTTCTATAAGGAATCAAAGCATCAACAACTAAGAAAGTGTACTCTTCCCACAAAGTTAAACAGGGAAACAATCAAAAGACATAATTGTGTTTAGGAAGGAGTTAAATATAGGAGACTGTATTTAAAGACAGAAAACACTGGCATTGCAATTTTGAAGAAATTAGTAAAACATTTTAGAATTAGTAAAATTCTCTATTTTGAACCCTCCATTTCTTTAAACTGGTTTTGTCCAATCACTCATAGAAGTCACTAGCTAGAGTGTGCAGGGGAAACAAAATCACATACTTCAAAGGGAATTTACTGCGGTGAAAGCATTTTGACAGTCATTGAAATTGACCATTTTTTTACATAAGAACAGACTATTTTAGCAAACAATTTCTTACTGTACCTGTTAAAATAAATTGTAGCACTGTTCCATGCTGAAGTCACAAGGAATAAGTTAATTGTTGAGAATTTTGGTGTTGACTCTGTCTTGAATCTTTTACAGACTATTCTAATAACAGTGTGGATGCTTATTAACCCGGAATCCCTCGAAACGACCACGAGATATGTGAAAGTAATGACTTCTAAGCTACTAAAGATTTAATGGCTGGTAACTGACTCTACCAACGTGTCACAAGGAAGTCATAAGTTGCTGGCTCTACAGAAATTACCTTTGTAACAGATGGGAGCGCAGACAGCCAGACCATCTTCTTAGGTAACTGTGGAAACCCAACAGCTTTCCTCAGATAGCGGTCATGTATTTCACAAGTGTTGAGAATATACAGAGCACAAGCAATGGCATAGCCTCCCCAGTTTGAGACCCCTGCAGAAAGAAAGTCACCATGAAACCAAACTGTAAATAATAATAATAATAACAATAATAAAGTAAACCAACAGTTATGGTAAATATACCTAACTTGCATAAGTCATTAAGCGACGAGTCTCCAGTAATGATGGTGAAAGGTAGCTGGGGTATGCATTAACTATTAACGTTAATTTGAAACAGTTATTTCAGAAATACATGATCATTTAAGATACTAAAATCTTTTCATTTAGCATATTGTAGACCAGTATTTCACACTGAATTTCTGCAAGTTTCCCTCTATCTTAACTTGTGGTTAATTTTCCAGCAGAATCAAAACCTCTAATGGGCATAGTCTATAAAACAATTGTACTTGGTTTCAGGGGAAATCCATGAACTTTAAAGGGCCTTGTTAGATCTTAGTGTCTTTACCTTTAAGTGCACAGAGGTAAGAGATTTTGATAAAGTATCATTTATCAGGCCATTTTTTGCTAAGATCAGATTTTATAATGGAGCATTGTAACATTCTATAGAATTCCCTTTTGATCCCAAAGGATGACTGATTAAAGAATTCAGCTGTTTCATGAGAAAGGAAGCCATGGTGAAACTAATTGTCCTGATGATGTGTCTTTGGAGTAAGTGCAATATACAGAAAGACATTGTAATGGTATTAATATCCATAAATTATTGGTATGCTGTGGTCAAATCAGTTCACACTGTCTTTTAAACAGTATTTGACAGCTTCTCTGTTAAGATGATATTGGAGAATGTTATTGTGTTATTAAGATTATATTGGAGAACTGAAATGTGCTGTGAGAAGTTATCACTTGTACCCAGCACCTTTTCCGGAGATAGAATAGCCAAATTTTCAAGAAGTGTAGAAATTGTTTTAGTGCTTGGAGTTTTCCTCACTTAAGTCTCTCTCAACACATTCCAATCCACATTCTCCTTTTCAGGTTCTCAGTAGGATCGCTGCTTTTGAAGTCAAAATCACCAGAAACAGCCACTGTAGGTCTTATATATGTATATGTAGCCATAGTAAGTAGATATAATTATCATCTTGATCTCATTTCTCCCCAATAAATTGCTCTTTTCTTATCAGCAGAGTTAGAAATATATGCCATTAGCGTATGTTATATGCTATTTTCTTTCTTTTCAACTATTGGGGAGCCACTTTCACTAAGCCTTAAATATAATATGGAGCACTTGGTTCACAAATTGGTCCTTGCTGAATAGATTTCTTATTCAGAGCTGATCAAAATGTTAGGGTAGAAAGGAATTTCAAATATAAAATCAACTTTTTTGGTTATATTCAAATTTACATTGTACAGATATCCTGGAGTGGCTGTTGAAAAGATTTATCACTTTTTCCTATAACAGCACAGCATCATTGATTTAGGCCCGATGGTGTTATGTTCACTGAAGCTGATCAATTATACCAAAAACGCACATGTGCATAGATGCTTTTTTATTATTATTTTTCAAATAGTGTGCTGCAGTCTGCCTTGGTGTTTCATTTAGGTATGATTTTATTTTTCAAGAATATTCAGGACTTACATAACTATTTCCAATTAAGTGCAATTTCTTAACTGAATATCTTGTTTTCAATCATTCCTGCTGGAGCATTAGCTGATTAACTATTCAGAAAATTGACATAATAAAGACAGATTTGTCTATTAATGACTCGGTCATGTAAAGGAAGGCTCATACAGGTTACTTGGTAACACGGATGCTTTCTTTTCAATTCTCTTCTCAAACATCAATATCCCTTTCTCTCCAAAACATCTCTTACCAGCTACAATAGTAAAATCAGCTTCAACATCACAAGCTATAGTATCTCCATTTTTGATGTACTTCTTTACAGCATCTTTTACTTTGCCCATTCCCAATTCATTTCCTCCGTCTCCAACACCTTTATTAAAAGAAGAAAGAAGAAAGAATCAGAGGAGTATGAAAGCGGCATATGTATAACAATCCATTTATAAACTATCCGGTCTTCCCCAAGAGTCCCTGTGACAGTTCATATCTCCATATAAGATGCTTTATCTCCCTCCTAAAACAGACAATATAATTTTATCACATGCTAACCTGTAACTATGCAGAAAGCTTATACTGGTGCAGGGAAAAGAAAATGAATTTATCAGATGTTCATGAAGAGCAAACAGAATTAAGGTGGTAAGCTTACTGCTTATGGAAGGACTTAAATAAATGTTCTACATTGTGCTAATGTATTTATGTAATGCACTTATTGTGGGTGATGGCCATTTTTGTTGGTGAAATAGCAACATTGTGTATTTGTATTTTAAAAATCCAAAGTATCAATGATTTCAGTAAAATCCATGCTATACCTATGCTATTTCTGAAAAAACTTGGGCCACCCCCATATTTTTGGGACATAAGTTTCTTAAGAATTGTTCAGAGACTTGGCATTAGGGATAATAAATAAACTAACAGCTTATGTGAAAACTGGACTGTGCTTTTAGGAAGCTCATCTAGTTTGTCTTTTATCAGTGTAAAAAGATGCAATAGAATCCCTTTATTCAAACAGAAATTTAAATTTCTCTTTTACGTGTTAGTTTAAATGGCATTTTCTAAATTTGAAGATTTTAAAAGAAAAATAGTAGCTAATGGTTGTGAAGCAGAATGTTCATTTGCAGAACAGTGCAGAGTGCCAAATCCTCATTGAATTTGAAATGAGACAAATGCATAGCATGTGTTACAGGATTGAAACAGTACTTATAATTTACATTTCAACCACAAGAACATTGATAAAAAATAACTTTTTTAGTAACTATATAAATATTTCATTTAGGTCGTACTGAATTTCTTTTGTAAGTGAAATTCAAAATTATTTTCCAGCAGCAGTTTTGTATCTCGTTCCTAAAGCAGCTGTGTTCAAAGCAGAGTATAACTGAGCGACATGACTTACATGTAGGGATTGAAATGGCTAGATCTCAAGAAACTCTTTACCAGGCATAATTTACTGATCCACATATAAAGTTCAAGACATATTTTTTGTCAGTATTAACTTTTTTGCCAATAAACAGCTATCTTTCTTTTTCAGAATTGTCTGCCTTAATATGCTACTTACCTTTATTTCAGCATTTGGATTTAATGGTGCCTTCTGAAATGTGTTTGCTGATAACATTTTACAAATAGCTAATGACATAATCTTGGTAACTTCAGCATTATTTATAGATATGGTAGTTACAGGATTTTTTTAAGAATTTGCACTGAACACATTGATTTTGCTGTTAATATTCTTCAAAAAGGTGATTGTCCTTCAGACACTCTTCAGAAATTACATAGAATTTCTTTAAAAGTGAAAGATATTAATGTGTTTCTCAGATTTTTTTGTCACCCTTAGCAAGCTTTTTCATATCTTTATGGGACCTCTATCACTAGTTGGATACACGGTTACTAGATCTGCTGCTATGGTTGGTTGTGTCCTATTAGCATTACAATGAAAAGAGAAGAACATCACATCTTCAACATAGAGCATTTTCCTGTGCCATCTATTTTCTCTATATTTTGAGAGCTACACATCACTCAGAATTTCCAAAGTGAGATTCACCTGACAAGACAGAGTCATCCACACATGAGCTAGTCAGTCAGGCTTGTTTCTTAAGTTAACAGAGAGAAACAGACCCTTCAGACATGCAATTTGTCTCCAAGGCAGACTTCTCTTATATAGATGCCTGAAACCAGACAAGATGAATCCACTGCTCCTAAAGGCCTGAGTCCATAACAGTTGAAGGAAAAATACCTCGTTCTGCTGTATTTTCTATGTAAGCTTTCACTGACTACATTAGTTTTTGACAGTACATTAATGAAAAATGCAGGAAACATCAGAATTCTGTGCTAAGCAGCACTTGCATTAAAGAGGAAGCAAGTGTGACCACATTTTTTCTTATAGTACTTTGAAAAAATTTTCACTAGCTCCTAAAAAGACGGCATATAACTGTGTTAGTACTATGACAGATGAATAAAAATTAGCATGCAGTTTGGTAACTTTTTCTGGAAATTAGTCCTTCTAGCCTCTGTCTTTCATGTCTTCTTATTTAATATTTCTAAAGGTTGCTGCTTACTCCACCATTTTTAATGACACTGAGATTCATGACATTATAGGCATTGTTCCTGTCTGCAGTCAGACCTCTAGATCAGATTTTTATTTTTAACACTAAACTTGAACTTGTTTTAAATGCAAAACTTGACAATGACTAATATGTAACTAATGTTCTAATATTTCCTTTGTTCAACTACTAAAACAGTGCTTCTTGCAGTGAGCCTATTCATACTCTTCTGCATACTTTCCTATTCTATCCAGTTATCCAAGTACTCCACTCAAATGGGTTTTGTACAATATTTGCATTTAACTTAGAACTAGACATGTGCCTCAAAATTCCTATTTCACACAGAGTCAGACAGCCTTCCTTAAAAAAATCATAATCAGAAGCAATACATTATCATCATAAATGACAACATGCGAAGGCCACAACCCAGATTAGTTTTCTATTATATTAGACTTTGCAAGAATACATTGAAAAAGTCCACAGCAATCCCGAAGAAATTATAATGAAGTTAAAAGTCAAATAAAACGTTAATGTGATAAACTATAGAAAGAATATAAGCTGAAGGTAAAAGACATTTAAACTAGGTAACAAGGATACTGCTTTTTTTTTCTATAAACATTCAATTAGTTATCCAGTGTACAACATTAATGCACACGAATTCACAGTAGATCAGAGAGCCCTTCATTCCTTTTTGAAGTTAAAACTTTTTTTATGCCTTTTATGCCTTTATGCCTCATGTCTTCAGAGAAGATTCATGGCAGCGGGCTACAGCAGTGGACAACTGCTTCTTTCCCTTGTACTTGCAAAATCTTGGTATTTTTAACTAATAACATTTCACAGTGTATTTGAATGTGCAGTGTAAACAGTTGAAAACAGATTAGATACTGCTGGCCAGATTCAGAATCCCACCATGGAGAACACTCCAAGCTCCTCCAAATCAATCATATATTTTAAGTTGCTCTGGGGAGATATCTTAAAAGATTGGACTGCTTTAATAATGAAATAGAGACCAAGTCTTTGTACGAACAGTCTAAAATCAGGGACTAGGGAATTGATGTTAACAGCAGCACATATGGCTGTGAGGCACTGCTGGTGAAGAGCTTCATAAAAATGGGTTGTTCAGTCAGTCCTTAGCTTTTCTCTCTGAGACTGCCAAACACGTGACATCTACAGCACCTCTTTGGGGATGTTGAAAGTTACTCCTTCAGAACAGGACCAAAATTAGCATTAAATCTAAATAAAATATACTGTAAATATTAAGATAATACAAAAAATACCAAGGAATTCCTTTGTTTTCACTCCTTTGCTTTGATTCCATAGCTATAAAATAAGATTCCCCTACACTGAAAGCAAACTATGTCTTATCTCTGCAGGAGCTCTCAAAATTCTGTGGAAACATTTGAAAAATATCACGATTGAAAGTCAAAGTTCCAGTACATTTGGTAATACTTTGGAATGGGTCTCCAGTACTGCAAATAGAAAAACAGCTGGATCAGCAGACATGTTCTAACTTGACTGAAATCAGGCTGGCAAGGACACTTATTGCTAATTTCATTTAAAATGGTTAGAAATATGTCCCTCCCAGCTCTGTTTTGGGCCACACAATGTAGCAGAAATCATTTGCTTGTACAAGGATGCTGTATAAGAAGGATGTTATAGATATACCTGGGAATCCTTGATCTGTGACATATATTTATAAAACCAAATACAAACAGGTTTTTAGGGGGAAAAAAAGGACCGTCAAAAAAGCATGTTGGAGGATCAGCAGGTTGACAAAAGCACTGTTCAATTGTATTAGTTGATGCTAATGTAATTTTGACAGGAATGACAACATACTCATTTACAGTTAATTATTTTATGGACATATTTAGTTAGAGAAGGGCCTATTATACTAGACACAAATATACAATCCCTACTCAAGATAATGGACTGTTAAAAAGGCAGTACAACCTAAGATGTCTAGACTGCGGCTTTAGCCCAGGTAGAACAATCATAAAGAGATCCATAATGTTTTAATCTGTAATATTTCCATTCACTAAATTCTTGCTTTCCCCCATAAAAGATACAAAGTAGTTTAATGTCACTTTGAGGAGTACCTGTATATACACTTACATATAGAGTATATACACTTACATATAGAGAAACATTCACACAATTCTTTTTTTGATCTTAAAATAACTCTAAATTCAACATCTCCATTTTCTTTGGCTACCCTTTCATAGAAAATATTTTTTTCCAGCACTTGTCTCTTTAAATTCAACAAAGAAAACAGCTGTTGTCCTAAAGCAGTTATTTAGCACCTGACTCCTCTTCAATTTCTCTTCCAGTAAGAATTCCCATCCCTATTTCTCTTACTGCTCAAAATATAACACAAACTCTCACCTACCTGTTGTTGCAACTCCTGGAATGGTTTTTGCAGCTAAAAATAGGTCATCTATGGGATCTACTAGATGTTTTATATTAACTTTCCTGGCATTGTAATAATTGCCATCAGCAGCCATCCCAGCACGCTCTATTGCTACCAGGTGATCGAATCTGGTCAGATACAGAGTGAAAAATTAGTTGAAAGAGAGAAGTTAAAAGCTTCAAGCCTTAGTTAATGAAGCCTGTTATTGTTTTTCCTATTACTCCTGTTTCCGTTTTCCGACCATTTGGCACTTAAGGTAAAACTTGGACACATTTTTATTTTATTGTTATTTATTTCTGAATGTAGTTCTCTGTAGTTTATTTTCAAATATAGTTTTCTTATAGCTTTGGAGCAATTACTTCAAATTGTAAATTGGTACTAATAGAGAGGTTTGTGAAACCATCCTACTCAGAAGTATTTTGGGTTGGCTATTTAGCTTTGCTCTGTTTCATGTTAAGTAATAAGTACTATTTTTCAGACTATTGTTTTTCATGAATGTTTTCTAACAAGGCAAAAATAGTTTAGTAACGATCTAAATCCACATTAGTATAAATAAGATCTTCATTTAAAATATATTGCTTAGAAAGTGTTGGTTGTTTCTGGTATTATAGTGTTGTTTCTAGCTAAAGAGTCTTTTGGTGTTTGCGTTTGGAATTTTTAGTTGGTTGATTGGATTGATTTTTATGACTATTTTGCTAGTTATGAAAGTAAGTGTATGGAAGTCTTGTGAAGATATGCTGTTTTAAGTGGAAATCTTGTAATCAGGTTCACCACTATGTTAGGTTTAACCCTTCTTTTTGTCCGGTTTTACTGACTAGAGACTACTAATTCTGCTGAATTACTTAATGCTTTTGTGGGAGGTATCTACAGTGACCTAAGAGACATGGGGTAGTTGTGTACTCTAAAAGAATTAGTTTAGCTTTTGAGGACTGTTGAATCAAATGAAATAGAAAAAGCTGTAAATTATGCTTAGCTATATTTAAAAAATCTTTTTAAAGCAATGCACAAATATTGAAACTAATATTGTACTAAAATCATTGCTGATCTATAGAAAGAAATGGGAATGGGATGAATTGACAAAAAAAAAGTTTGTTTTTGTTTTTTTTAAAACAAACAAACAACTGACCAATAGGTTCTTATTTAAAAGAAACGTAAATTGCTGACCAAGTAAAGATGGAGATGTAAAACTTTCTAGAAAACTCTCCACTACTTTAACCTTAGTCACACACTGATATAAATCTGAAATTTTGCCCAACACTGTATGTGCAAACAATTCAAAAGAATATTCAAAAGTGCACGCATACATCTCTAGCTTTAGCTACACTCATCATCTACAGATGATAGGGCAATTGTCTTTGGAGCATTAAAAACATTTGGCAAAATTAACTAAGCCAGATGAGAATTCTCAGTTGTCAGATTGGAGCCAGAAGCCCAGAAACAAACAAACTCCAAAATTCACTTCCTAGATCTTTCACTGACTCTAGTGTGATATTTAACTTGTCTGTGTCCTAATTTTTCCATGGATTTACATACCGATAAAACAATATATAATAGTCAAAGGTATATTTTTATGAATGACATCAGTAAAGCTTTTAGAAATATTTCAAAGGTAAAGTTCTACTTAAATACAAAGTACCTTTTGTTTGTTTATTTTTAAAGTTTCAGAAATGCGTAATCTCAGAATAACATAGAATTTGATACTCTACCAGCACGGTATTGGAATTTTTTCATAGTTTCAAATCTTACATTTTCAAGGATTTCCTTGCAACCATTACACCTCTTAGTTCTTTTTTTTTTTTTTTTTTCTTTCTTATAGCTTCACATAAAAGTGATACTTGTTCTTTAAAACAAACAAACATACCTGGGTCTTCCACGATTCCCATTCTCGCATAAAAACATTAAAGCTGAATCTGTACTTTCCTTTTGATAACTCAGGAGAGGGATAGGTCTCTTCAGGATTCCTACAGGAAATGAAAATACCATGTGTCACTCTGGTGCCTGTTTGGTATTGTGGGTGTTCTAGTTTTTTTTTTTTTTTTTTTTTTTTTTTTTTTGAGGCAGAACACTTAGTATAAAGATAACACCAGGAGCAGAACTGAATGTCTACTTTAAGTTAACTAGTTGAGTTAGTACTTGTATAGAGGACCTTGAGATTTAAAAAAAAAAAAAGTCTAAAAAAAGTCTGGAATAAGGACAGCTTTCCAGAGATCATTGCAAACATCTAATTTGGAATGAATTCCAGCTATGTAAGCCTTAAAATGACATCAGCTCAATTCTAACAAAACAATGTCATCATAACAAGGCTGCTACTTTTAAACATGAGGTTTTGTAATGAAATTACACTAAAGGGAATATTGGCTCAAATTAGTAAGCTGAAAGCTGTGTTCCTTGCATAGCTGTGCGGTTTACCTAGCCGGACAGCGTCTTCCATGATCCTCCTGTTCAGGCTCAGGGCTCGCTGGTCTGTTACTATGGCAACATCTTTCTCCAGGGCCTGCAACATGGCTGCAATAGCAAAGGCTCCTGGGGGCCCGTCATTCTCCTCGGGCGGCTCGTAAGTGAAGTGAGTAGGAAATCCCGTTGTTATCAGCACTGATCGAGCGTGGGAAATGGACAGGCAAGACTTCAGCAGTTCCTCCTGGCGTTGTAAATGAATGATACCTCTGTCTCCTAAAAAAAAATAATTTTGAAGAACCTTTGTTGCAGAGAGCAAGAGGTATATTGAGTTTGTCTGGGGCAATCTTTCTGCTTGGTGACACCTTAGTGACATAGATGGGTGTGTGGAGGGGAAATCAAGCCAGTTCAAGGCAGGAATTGGGTCCGCTTCCTCAGGAAAGCTGGGAAGGTGTAGGATATGAGTAATAAAGCTAATGGGCTGGGCTTCCATGTTAAGAAGTCCAGTTAACTGAATACTGGATAATGAATACTACTATGCTATTGGTGTAAATCACCTTTATTTCTAAGAGCTCATTGAGGATTGTTTCCTTCCTTTTGCCCTCTCTTTTCCTCTGACCTGTGGTCACAACTGTGCTCTACAGCTATCTGGCTTCTCAAGCTGGAGAGCTTTCCAGATTCTTACAAAAGTTTCAGTGATGTCTAAAAAAGAGCAATCTTGTCTCATCTCTAACTTTATTCCTTAATGGAAGGCCCAGTTCCCAAATAGACTGAGCTTAATGAATTTACTATCCACAAAAATGAGATGAGAGACTTTGTAAGTTGTCAGGGGACTTGATAAACTCAATTAGTGTGGTGGCATCTAGGTGAATCCTAGAGGATCTTGTTAGATCCTCATAGTGTAGACAGCCATATTCTCTGACCTTCAAGAAATATGTGAATTTTTCTTTTTCTTTCTTCTTGGGTCAGTCCCGAAAGAGACAACACCATATATCTGTGTGTTTCTTTGTTCCAACCTTTCCTAGTCTCTTTCCCTTCCCTGGCAGTCAGAAACTCAAGTTCATGGTGCAGTCTTTTAGATTGGCTACAATAAATGAAAGCCATGAACACCAGAATGATATACTGGGCTGAAATTCAGAAACAATTCCTCAGTACAGTTTTTGTTTTTTGTCTCCTTATCCTCCTCACTTTTTTTTTCTCTTTTTCCTCTACTTTTTCACCCTCAGTTTCCCCTTGTTTCTTCTTCCCTTCTTCCTCCATAATACAGAACCAATAGAGCTAGTGTAACTAGCCATACATATTCTGAAAGACTGTTATAAAAATGTCAGGGAAAAAAAAACCCTAAACATCAGGATTCAATTAATTTCTCTAGGAGCTGCTGGTGTACAAGTCAGAAACACATAAACATCAGTTCTAATTAATTCTAGAGAGGAAAATCATTGTGTGTATCATGCATAATGCATTGCCATGTGGCTACTGAAGCAAGTTTTGAGCACAACTTAAGCAAGAGAAGCAGAGTATGTCGGACTCTAGTGGGGTATAGTAACTGAGATCAAGTACTGTATAAATAAGCTACTTCACCAGTAAAAATGAGTTAACTCTAAGGTCCTGTATTTCTGCAGAGTCTGGCATTATGCCATGCTGAGTTCCAGAGAGCTGGAAAGGGAGAGGCCTTGTAAGTAAAAATAAACAAATCCAAACATGTACACAGAGCCCAAATGCTGAGTTTGGAAGACCTGGGAATAAGCTATTTTCTATCTACTAGTGCCTACAAAGTATTTCAGAAAACTTATGTGAAACTCAGATTAAAAGTTATGGAAGTCAGAGAGAAATAATTCAATGTGTATTTTATGAACGGTTGCACTATTTATTGTGCCTTTTGATCCTATTCCTTTATTTCCCCTCTCACCCTATCTCTTAACATTGTATGGCAATCACGTTGCTTTGGTTCATCATGCAACGTCTCAGTGATGAATCAGCAAACACAGGTTGATATAATTTCACTACTGGAGAGGAATATTGGAAAGGCACATGCAGCTTCTAAAATTTTCTAGTAGGACTAGAGCAGTCATGAGTATATGTAAAGAAATTTGCTCTTCACTCAACAATAAATACCCTTTGTGCAGCTCTCAACATGCTGAGATGCCCTATACTTTATCTATTCACAATTTCAGTTTTATTTGGTAACAATTCTTATCTCCTCTGGATTCCCCCTGGACGTACTGATGCTTCCATGTCCTTTGAGTGGCAATATACACTCATCAAAATTTGATGCCCCATTTAAAAGGTTTTTGCCAAATTCTGATATTAAATACAGTAATGAAAAATAAGAGCTAACTATATTAACACAGTGCAATCCACAAAGGATTTTTTAAATCTTACAACTGCATTTAGATTCTTACTGAGTTCTTGAAGTTGGTGCATATCTGAATTATATCTGGATCATATTGTCCTCATAACAAATACATCGGAGGAAGATAATTTTCGTTTTTACCTGGATCTATTCCAATTAGGCTTTCTAGTGTATTTATCTTTTGTGCTGCTTCTGCTGATACAATACTGTAATGCAAAGGATCTTCAGAAATGCAGTGGACTTGTGGAACTCCTCTTGAGGACCCAACTGAGCCTTCATTGTTCTTTAGGTCGGTAATAAACATGCAGCCAGGAGAATGAGTAAAAGCTAATGGAGATCCTAAAACAAGTGGCGAAAAAAACTAAGCAGCTTGTTAATGAAATATTTTGATATAACAACCCGATTTAAAAAAATATGGAAAGCTTTGTTTTAAGAAAACACAGAATCACTGACTGATGGTGCTTATATCTTAAAACAGGGAATAGTCTAAGACACAATGCAGAAGTCAAGTCTTGGTAAAAGATATATCTGCATATACATCTGTAAATATATTTTCACTTTTAAAATGTTCATGCAGGTGGTTGAGATCAGATTTTTATCTCCTTGTATATGTGCTTGAGGCAGCTTTGGAACTGAACAGTAGTAACCTCCAGTGAAGTCAATGGGGAATTGGCAGCTATGAGAATTGGATTCTACATGCTTTAAATGCAGCATGAAAAAAAATTGTAGCACTGCTATGAGAACAAGTTAAGCTGTAAATGTCTGCAGTGTGTTAGTAGTATAGTTTCTAGAGAGGGGAAAATATTTATTTTCTGGTTTCTAGAACTTTGCTGAAAGCTGCAGTCTCTCTGCACACGTGAATATTCTTTTAATACAGGGATATGACAAAATTGTCAATTACTGCCTGCTGCGTAGGAGTAGTCCTTTATCAACTTAAGAAAATAGGGAATAGCTTCTTTGCACCGAGTCTTGCCTACCTAGGTAGGAGAGTTATAAACTGTAGTTGGCAAGGATTAATGACAAAAGCTTACCAGTAAGCCTTAGCAAAGGCAATCTCAGTAGCATCTGAAAGCCTGGTGAATAAGCTTATTTAAACCTGACAACATAATAGGTTCTATGCTGAAAATATATATATTTTTTTCTTTATACTGATACTAGAAGTACAGGGAAAAAACAGAAAGATCTGGAAGCCTTAGTAAATGATCTGTAGATCATACTTATTTGGCTAAATTGATATGTTGCTGGATAAATTGCATGACTGGTATACTCAGCAGAAGTGTATTGCTTGTTTAGGATGGAGGGGAAAAAGGAGGAATGTGTGTGATTTATTTAAAATACAGGAATGAGTGGCAAGTCAGGATTTTAAATGCCTAGCTCAGAAAGGAACATAGCAAATTACAGAATGTCTGACAAATTCTTCGAATCTATTACAGTATTTTATTAATTCCAAAAAATGGAGAAATCAATAATTGCATAAATACAGGATAGATCCTTGCAGAAGTCAGGGCTTCCACTATACAGTATGTCACACTTAAAAAAAAAAAAAAAAAAAATCCTCAGTACTCAAAAATCAACAGAGACAATTGCAAATTATTTTCAGGTCAATCAATTCACTAGTTCTTGACAAAATGGAAAGATTTTTGGCTGCTCTGTTTCTTCCTTTATATTTTTGTAGTATAATATAATATTGTAAAAATTTTAAAAAAAAGAAAGGAGGGGAGTTACTTCAGCAAGAGCTTCCTTTAGGGTGGAACTGTCTCACAGTAAAACAAATTCTTCAGCTAGTTCTAGGTGGAGAAATAGATTAGTAGTTGATTGATTATCAGGCTTGATCAATGCACATGTTTTTAAACAAATACAATCTGAAGGATAATTTTTAGAAGTCTGCAAAGATGGTACTTACTGCAGTTGATGATTGCTTCTACTCCTGTTACTCCACATGCCCAAAACACTGGAATATCACCAGGGTGAAGGTGAACCGGATCCCCATAGTCCGGTTTGGAAAGATCTTGTATTCCCAGCAAACCTGCCATTAACCATAAAATCACTGTAGATTCCACTTAAGCAGTAATATTATAAATGGAAGAGTATCTCACTTAATGACAACAAGCTGGAATTGCAGCAGCAAACCCCACTGAAGTGGCATATTTTGTTGCCTTTGGCTATATATCCCTAGAACATGAACAGTCTTGTTGGTTCTCTTCCTCCCCCCCCCCTTTTTTTTTGTTGTTGTTGTACATGACAATATCAGTAAAAAACATAAAAACCTATTTCCTGAATTTGTTGCAAAATATAAGTCAGGTGTGTATGATTTTTTTTTTTCCCCCAAGATATTGTGTCTTCTCCTTCAAGAGAAAAATTATATTCATAACACTGGCAAACAAGAATAAATGACTTCAATGGAAAAGGATTCTAGGGTTCTTCCTAGAACACACTTTCTGTTGCTTTAGCTTCATCTCTTCGGCTGAAGAGACAAGGTAGAGAGATTAGAAACCTCATTGGGTTAGGTATCTAGATCTCACTCTAAAACAGCTTTCACCGAGTTGTCTTTTGCTTTTTTAATACACTTAGAATATTCTGGGTCTTTCTAAGCACTTTCTCTTCTTCTCATTTTACATTTGTCCAAAACTAATGTACCGCTGTCTTTTCCAGAATTTATATAATCAGTATACACAATCAATCTCTCTTTTTTCATCATTATTGTCATATTTCTAAACTCTCTATGCATTTTATGTGTTTCCTAAGTGATGTGATCAGTGTATCTTATTTCAGTATTTATATATAATGCAGTATTTACTTTCACAGTCGTAGGTGAAGACATAAAAAACATCCACACATCCTTCTCCCCATGCTGTCAATCACTGCTACTGTGTCAATCTTTGGCAACGAGGAAACATTCACATAAATGAAACTGCATGCACTTGAAAACTGTGGTTAGAATAGTTATCAAAACCACCCATCCAATATAACTACTTTATTTAAATCAATTTTTTGGATCTTTTATCGAAAAATTCTGGTTCAGCTAGTTAGAAATCTACATTTTGTTTCCATTCTTGTTTAGGTGAAGCATGAAAAGAATTAAAACATCGTAAATGTATTGATGTAGCTGTTGAAGTCCCATCGCTTCCCCTGCTGCCACCCTTCTCCAGATTCTGTATACAATAAAATGTGTGCAGAATAAGAAACGAAAAAACACTGACCAGGGTCACCAATGTGAACTGGTGCTCCATGGGATTCTTCCAATTCAGAGGTTGCTAGCACAGTTGCTTCTAGTTTGTTGGCAGGAATAGGTCTCATTGTAACTACTAAGTTGCAGCAGAAAGTAGAAACACTGTAGCAAGGCACAGATGTCTGAGAGTTTCAAAAAAATCCAAGGTGTTAGCAGGAACATTAATACTGTAGGTCTCAGATCTGTGCTATATTTGAATTTAAAAAGACTGCATAACATACCATTTAAATATTTATTATTATTATTTAATTCATTTAGCATATCAGGCAAGTGTGCACATAACTTTCAGCGGTGTGAAAGCCAAACATTCCACCTTTGAGCTTTTTAACATAATCATTACAAAAATTTATGTGTGTGTTAAGGTTTAAAATTTTGTTTCAGTGCATACAGCATGGTGAGCTCAATATATTTTGAATGTTATCAGGAAACAATCCTGTGATTCCTAAATGGAGAGGGAAAGGATATTGCCAACTCTACTGTCCTGAATCTGTACTGGAATTCAGGGAAATTCCAATACATGGAATTACAGGGAAATTTTTCCAAGTACAGGGAAAAACACATGAGAGTTCAGAACTCTTATTCTTGGTGGTTGAGAGTACTTGCTTCTATAGAAACAGGGTGGAAGCTCCAGAGATGAAAAATCTTTTGTGCTCATAGAAAAAGGATGGAATTCATCCTTACTGCCTGGGATGCTGAAGTTTCTTTTCTACTCAGAAATAAAGCAGAATGAATTTCTTAGAATAAAATGACTGATATACAAATTACATTTGAAAATAAGCAAGATATATGAAGTTATAAAGACCTGTACAGGAAATACTAAGTGAGAAAATTTTATTATATAAAGCTACTATATCTGTAACTAAGGAAATGGACGATATATAATTCTGTATACACATTATTAATGCAAGTGCTATGAACAGTGATACTAATACTCTGATGCTATACACAGATATATAGTTGTAATTTTTTTAAGCTTGGTAGAAAGTCTCAGTATGAGATATATATATATTTAACTAGTGATATAGCAAAAAAGATTGTCAAATCATAACACTGAAAACAATGAAAACCTTTGTTTAGAAGAACATCTTCATTAGCTCTATGAATAAATCAAGTAGATTTACTTAAGTGTTTTGAATGTTAAGGGTCCATGTACTGGTGCCAGAATTATACCAAAGTTTTCACCTACAGTAAAATCCCCACTACACATTTTGTGAAGTAACAATCTTAAATGCCATGAAGGATATTTTAACTTTTTGGGAAAAACATATTCTGTCCCAGAGGCCTAGATCTTTTGGCCTGGCTTCATAGCAAATATGTGGTTTAAAGGCTTTACAGCTGTAGGAAAAATTCAAAACACAACTTTCATACATGAGGAACAAAAATCCTTTTGTCATGCATCATGAAAATCACTCCTGTATGCTGAAGCTTGTGTGGAGAAAAGGGCATGTGGAAAGTTGATGGTCAGAATTCTGCATGGTTCATCAAGAGAAATGGAGAAGACCTAAAGAAAAAGATTACCATGGTATGCAGGGAAAAACTTGATCAGTGTGAACGAATAACAAACTGTTTCAATGTCTCAGAAAGTTGAGACAAGCACTGGCCTGATGCTGGGCATATTTTACCCTAAATATTCAGGCATTTGGCACTAGTACTCTCTTACAGATACTGTGAGAGTAGAGGCAAAAAAGCCATCATTTCTGAGTGATATGCATAGGAACCTAATATGAATATGGATAAATACTCAGAGAAGGCTATGACAAACGATTTGTCTATGTATAAATATATACTTTACCTTGTACATGCTTACGTTACACTTTTGCTCAACATTTCTTACAGGGATGCCTGCATTCTGCAGTGCTTTTTCAAAAGAGAAGCTGCAGCCTAAATAAAAAGTCACCATGTCCTTGAGTTGTTCAGCATATTCCTTTAGACTTTTTAGAGATCCAGTAAAAGCTCCATGCTCATATAACCTGTACTGTAGGCAGTCAGTTCTAGTTGGGAGGAAAACAAGTTATCATAGCTTTATTGTACTTTTTGTAAGTAAAATGCATGACAAAAATTATTTGAATTAAATTAATCCAATTTCAAAGCAGAATATATAGGCTATTTTATACTTCTCTTTCTGAGTAACAAGGAAACAAACACACAGACATGCAAAACAAAATGGCAAAACGTCTTCAGGAAAACAAGCCAGCACATTGAATGTGTTAGAAGTATGTATCTTAAAGGTTTTATAGGTAAATGTTTCCTATGGATATTTGGTTTCAGAATTCAAAAGTTCGGGAACTGGTTGAAGTCTTGTTTTTAGTGTTTGTTCCGGGAGTACATCTCTTAAATCCCAACAACACTACAAATATCACCATGACTACTAAATAAAAGAGATAAAACACTATTTAGTTTTGTAGGCTCAGACAGCAAGATTTTAATCACTCGCAAAAAATCACTTTCACCTCGTAGTACTGACAATTATGATAAGCTTCTCAAGAACAAGATGATCAGACTGTTTCAATTCCGCTATATTCATGCATAGATTTAATTCAGAGGTGTAACAATCCCCCCCCCCGCCTTGTTTTGAACAAGGAAACTTGTTCAAAACATTCAGCAGTAGGCTCTTCTCTGGAGCAATGATTTCCTCTCATTGCCATTAGAGCTTTGAGAAACCCATATTTACCTGACATCAGAATCACTACTCAGAGAGGGGCATTTCCAATCTCCTGGCTGGCTTCTGTACAGAAGTGGTAGGGGCCCTTTGTTGGCATGGCAAAACTTTTCAAAGTCATCAGCAAGCGACTTGTGCAGAATCACAATGTTCGCCTGTTTATAGCCTGAAACGGTGGAAGGGATAACAACTGGTTGTTAAAACAACTCTTTGTTTACAAACAAACAAACAAGCAAACATACCTGTATAGATGATCTGTAAATAGTTCTATAAAAATGTCAACTGAAGTAAATTTTAGACACAGACCTTTGTAACCAAGTTGCATTGCAGCTGTTTGAAATATCTTTAAAATCACAGTTAGAGGTACTCTGTATGTGAAATTGCTTCTGGCTAAAACAGCTGGCAAACATACGTGGCAATAGAAGCTGAAGACAATATAATATCTTTAATAAATATTTCTGTGAGAAAATAGAACAGTACAACTGCTTTGAGCTAAACAAATCAAATAAAGAACATGGGATAATAATACCACAAATATTGCATATTAATATATGCAAATTTTAGCACAGACTGGGGGAGGAAAAGGTTACTGTATACCTCACTTGCACCATTTTTATTTATTGTCAGGCTGTGTGTGTGTATATATATATATGCATATATATAGCCTGTATATATTTGTAAATATATATATATATATGTATCATGGCCAGTCCACCAGTAAACTGGAATTCTGTCATTACATTACCCATTTTTCAGTGTGTTAGCTGGCTGTAAAATTTTACTCTGGGCTTCATTTTAACAAATAAAATTACAGGTCAAGCCTGAGATTCAGCAAGCAAAAGCATTTTCATTTCAACTCTTTCCAAACAAACAACAAAAATAATACCCTGAAAAACAGCCATTAATACTCAAACCATTTTACTTGTCTTACATGTAAATACCAGCACAAAATGGAAATATGAAGTACAACTAATCTGTAGTGCATAAAAATATAAATTAACAGTCCTTAACTCTCATATTAGTACTGACTGATCATATTCTTGATCAAAATTGTCCAGGAATCCCAAAGATTAAGTTATATTCCTGAAGAAAGAAGCAAAGCAAAGGTTTACACTGAGGTAAGCACATATTTGCATACTAAATGCACCCGCAAAGTGTTCTCTTGGGAGCCCTGAGCACAAAAATTCACTTTATTACTAACAAAAGTTACTAAATACAGAAATAGTTTATTGCCAAATATGGCTATACATTTTTTTGTTAAATAAACATATTAAATTTAACATGGCATACAACACTACGTTCAGTTACTCCTCAACCTCATTCCTTGCCACACCTGTGAAATCCACAGGCACCTTCTGCTTTGCTGATGATACTCAAGAATTCCTTAAAACTATGGCTTTAGTTAGTGCATTCAACTCGGGCACCACTGTATTTGAAATACTAGTCACATCTGTGGTACTGGACAACTTCCTGGTATCTAGGCGTTATAACCAAGCTTCCTAACTTTATAAAACAACTGAATCACTTCTCCTAAGCACTATAAAATATTTCCCATTGGTATCTTCCACTTTTGCGCATAAGAAAAAGGCAGCCATACTTACAAGGCTCACTATTTGCCACAATAGATTTAGTTGTATTAAGATATATCTCAAAGTTGATGACATATATTTTAAAGAATGATGATGAAATTCTTTTTCTGTAAAAGTACAACTATGAGAGATACAAGGCAAAAATCAATTCTTCAGAAAGGTATTTAAAAAGCATAAAGCTATCCTTACCCTCTTCCATGTAACTCCCAGTTTCACTGGGTTCATGTCCAACTTGTGCAACAAATGAAACAGAAAACCACTTCTACAATTACATCCCTCTAGCTCTTCCCCAAAAATGTGTGTTAGGCACTAAGTCAAGCAAGGCTCTTGTAAATAACACGGTATGTCATTTTATAAATGTGATAATATATGTATGTAAACGAAGCCAGATTTGGTTAAAGATTTTTCAAATGTTTTCTGAATTTGTAACTTCTCATTGGTTTAATGGGGGAGCTGTGGGATGCTTGGTAGTTTTGAAAGCAAAGTCTATGTACTTTACAGAGGTAGGATGAAATATTTTCTTTAAAGTAGCCTTATGATTAAAGAACATAACCTCAGGTGCTTAAAATGTGATTTTTAAAAATACTCAAGTGACCTAGGAATGAAATGCAGCTTGAATTTTTCTTCTATTTTACTTCAGTGCTTTCAGTTTTTCTCCTTTCCTTTAAAGGAGGAGAAAAAAAAAAGTAACAGCCATGAATCTAAACTGGAGCCACTTTCACGCTTTCAGATTTACTCACCTTCTGCCATTCCAGAAGTATTACTAATACTAAGTCTATTGCAGCGAAGTATTCTTCTCAATGCTTGGGGAAGAAGAGATTTCAAGCTTCCTGTCCAAAGCATCTCTTCAACCTTAACAGAAGAACATTGTTATATATTTAGACACAAAGCATGTATGTGTTTATATATATATTTTTTCCAACATTTTAATTTCAGATTTTCTGGAGATCTTAGTTAATTTTCCTCCTTGTGCCCTCCCTCTTCCAGCAAGGTTATCACTGGGGAATTCTTTCTTACAACTCAAAAGGCATCTCAGGACAAAGGGTTATTTCACTGGCATTTTATGATTAAACTCAATCTGAATTGTTCAATAAATTAGCCAGAGAAATGCAGTCTATCATTCTGGATAAAGAGCAGAGTTCTTTGTTAATTTTTTTCTTTCCTTTTTCCTTGTTAGGTATGAGTTTCCTGGAGTATTCACTTCTTGAAAATTTGTTATTACTTGAAAACTGCAAAAGTACAAATGGATCAACCAGCTAAGCTACAATCTGCAATAGTAATATTCTCTGATGAAAATGCTTTTAGATCATTAGCATTGTAACTTTGCCATGAAAGAGAATTATGCTCAGAAAATGTCATTTTAATGTTTCATATCCATTGTACTTCTCAAATGTTCATTATGTAGAAATGAATACTCCTGCGGCTGTTTCTCCACCGAGAAAACAGACATATAGATGCTTAAGTCATTTTCTATATAATCTGGAATAGAAACAGAGATAAGTACCCTAATTATAGTCAATCTCTGTCTCTCTTTAGATCTTTGGAAGATTGAAGAGATCTCTTTCTGCAGTCTAGTCAAAGTCCATACAGTCTTTTATCTCAATCTGAAATACCTAAAAAGTAAGAGGCGTTTATTTCATTGGGAAAAAAGTAAAAAGATCAGGATAAAACAATAATTTGATTGCTTATGATTTCAACATTGGCCACTTTTCCATAGCCTATGTCTCAATAACATGTCTCTCCAAATAAAAGAAAATGAGCTATCTTCCAAGTAATCAAATTACCAAGGTACCTCCGAGGTTGTCTTTAACTCAGAAGCAGCCATTCTTGATATGACCCTTGAGAAGTTATAAATATAACAGAAGCTGTGCTCTTCCTTTAAAAGAAGCCAGTAAATTAATGTACAATGAGATGTTAGGGGCTTCTAGCAAAGGTTAACTTTTCTATTAAAGATCCACAGTGTTTGTATAATAACTATGATGGTACAAGTTGCAACTTTCGCAACGGAGTAGAAAATACATGAAAATACATGAAAATTGTGAAAATTTATACTTCTGAGCAACTCATTTGTTGCTTTACTTGAAGTATGAGCAGTGATACGCTTTGACTGAAATTTCCCTTTCATCATATGTTGTCTGTCCAAAATGTTTCCAAAGCTTACAGAATTCTGAGAGGTTAAGTTGGGTGCACTGAAATTTAGAGCAAGTTTTGCATCTGGTCTCTGAAGCATTTATTTCTTTTGGCTGATGATCTTATATAAACATTTCAGAATAAGAAATAATTTTGTTTTATAAACTTTGACTTACTACTTTCTGACTCATCTTATACTTTCTTCCATGTATCAGACTGTAGGCTGCATGAATAAAGTCTTCATTACAAAATTATGAGCAATTGCAAATACACCCTTCAAGAATTTGGATTTAGAAGTGTGGCTGAAACCTATCCCAGGCCTATAAGTGTCAATTTTGAAACATGATTCTTACTGGAAAGAATTTCAAATACTAATCTGGTATTATTCATTTAAGAGGTACCAAGTCAAATATAGTGATCCTAATGAAAACGTCTTCATTAGATTATTTCAAATGACTTTTCTTTATTTCTGAGCATCATTGAAATCTCCTATAAAACTGAAGGCCTTAAAAGCTACTAGCTCTTTGGAACTGCTAGATTTGGAAAACCTCCTAGAGTTCAGGCTATAGTGTGGGCCAAAACCAGTCTTCAGCTTGCTGTATTGTCAGAAATGCCAAGGTAAAGCTTGGACAAGTCTGATTCCACACTCAAAAGTTAGACTCACAAAGTAATTTTCTTTACCTTACATTTTAAAAATCAAGCATTTAGATAGTATTCTGTTGGTAGATATGTAGCTATCATAGCTAGGAAGTTGTCTTCTTTCATTTTCAAATGAGTCTAAAAGTTTTAGGCTCCTATAAGAGTGACTACTGAGCTAGAGGACTTTGAATATCAGCAGTGCTGAATTGCTGGCTCTATGTACCTATAGAAGTATTTGGACATGTAACTCTTATTTCATGAAAGCAGAACCTAGTTGCAAAGCAATAAAATGGTGAACTAGTTAGGACATGAATAAAAATTAACAGGCTGATTCACCTCTTTCAAATGAGAGAGAACACTCATCTTTTGCCCATTTGTTATCAATAAAGTTCCTGTGAAGATATTTGTTAAAGTAGTGAATAATAAAGTAATGAGTAAATTATATACTTTTGTTAAAGTAGTGAATAATATAGTACTTTATGCCACTTCTTTTCCCCCTGTATAATGTTAATTCTAGAGAATGTTCTTGTTTTTCTTTACTAGCCCTGAGATTTAGATAGTGATGCTAAAAACTGTTAACAGAAAATAAATTTTACAGTGAATGTCTATTTGACTTTCTCAAGAATGGCTAGTTTCTATGCACCATGATGTTTCCTAGTGTTAGGGGGTATTCTTAGGTTACAGATTCTCTATTTCCAAGATCTCCTGGAAAATACTTGAAGCCACTATGGCCTATTTGGAATAACAGGGAAGAAGTAACTCGGGTCTTCCAACGTTTTTACCTCACTTTACCTCACCAGGCTGCTTAATGAAGGAAATAGACTGGTTTCAGGGAGCATTCAAATAGCTCTCTAACTAACCTGCCTGGTACAGCAGCTCACATAGCCTAGCAGAGTAGCTGGAAAGATGGATAGCCCAGAAATAAGGATCTGTGCCTGGCACGGGTTTTTGAAATCCTTTAAAACTGTTTTGAGGTAGTTTCAAATAATGGTAAAATACTGTTGCATGGACATGTTGGATTCTGATACAGACCCTGAAAAGGCTCTTAATGGAAGAGGCTGCAAGGGTGGATGAGACAGGAGTTGTACCCAATGGCACCATATGTGGTGAGCATGTTGGATGACCTAAGGCACCCTGAGATCTAGCTTTCTGACTGGGTATTTTCAGTAGAATGAACCTCAAAAGCAGGCTAGATATCCTGGGCAGGTAGCACTTGAAAACCAGATCATTTACTGGCTGCATAATAATAAACTTCCTCCTAAGAGCACAGTTTGGAGAGGAGGGGGAAAAAAGAGTTCTCAATCACATTGTTCAGATTGGCCTGTGCGACTTACAATCCTACGCCCTATATTGCAAAGCTTCGTAGTGTTCAGGTGTCAAGATCACTTCTAAAGGACCCTTTCTTAAACATGCTGTACCATATTAGAAAGGTCAACTATATGTCTTAGAGGTTAATGTGAAGACTCAACATATTTCATGTGTTTTGAGTTTTACATATCAAATTGTAATGATTGGTTACTAAAGTATATTGCTGTCTGACACATTAAAATGGTACTTACCCTCTACTGAGCTGCAGGCACTATCATATTCTGAGCTACACTTATAGATCTTGGCAAGGAGCTTTGAAGTAGGGAGAAGATAACTACTTATGAGAACCAATGAGAATGCAATCATTTATTCTGACCTGTGTGATTAAACAATGATGGTAGTATGGCATATGCCATATCATTAATTTAAAATAACTGACTTGTCGGAAACAGTACTGCACAGAAATGGCATTTTCAGAAGATACGTATTTACAAAAAATGGTTTAGTTCCTGACTGCCACTTTGACGCAAAAAAAAGACACATACTATGTTTTGGTAAAAATTTTAAACAGAACTTGAGTCTGATTTTGCTAAATACTTTAGTTAACTAGTAACTTAACTAAGTAATAAAGTATTACATGCCATCTTAATTTACTATATATCTAGTGTAGCTTCGCTGACTTCCATGGACACAGGCAGGTGCCTACGATCTGATGGTTTCACCCTCTTGATTTATAGCGTATCAGACAACAATTTTCAGGAAGGCCAGACATAGAGACCGAATACTTCCATTTTTTTGTAATAGTGATGAATTGTCACAATGAGAATCTCTAAATCATTCACCATTTTCACGTGTCCTTCTCAACACGCTGGTTGAGTATTGGTTCCCGTGTGCAGTGACATGTTGATTTCTACTGACATGATTATAATGTTTATGATGGTTCCAAGCCTGTGCACAATGGTTGTAAAGCACATGCTGCCTTTACTCTGAATCCCCCAACTCATGTTCATGTCTGGTAGAAAGAATTTGAGGGGGTGTCACTTGATCCTGTTTTAAAACAAAAACAGTGCTTTGAAGAGGAGTATCTTTGCTAAAGATTTGCTAGTTTCTATTTTAAGCCTTATGTGGTAACAAAGTTAGTTTCTGTATAACAAGGTAACAGTTAAATGTTCAACAGCAATACTTAATAATAATCTCTTTCACCTTTCCCACAAATTCCTCAACTAAACACAAAACAAGAAAAATGCAGTTATAGCCTACGTTAAGTAACGAGGCTGTCTTAGATGATTTGGATGACGAGCAGAGTCTTCCCTGTACCATCCCCTTGCCCGGGGTAGCTCCTGAGCCCTGTGTCGCTGTCTCTCCTTCTCTGTCTCCTCCCCTCCGAGCTGGAAGGATCCCATGGGAACAGCTTCTTCCCCTGTTTTGTCTGACTGCACAACGTGGCTATATGGCGTTTGGACACTTTCTCCTCATTAGGTATCTTTTATTTACAGGCTTGTTGTATCTCTCAATTATATATTGTATCTCTCATCCTTACAGCAGCTTTTCTTGATCTCGGTATCATTGAGATAATGTAATAGAACTTTATAAATTGTAAAACACAATAAATATTAAATACATAAATGGCTTCTAGACTTACAATATTTTGACTCCTCAGAGCCTCAGATTCATCTATATCTTTCTCAATATACCTACATAAATATGTGTATATTTATATACACATATTTATTTATTATTTATATAATATTTATATAAATATTTATAAATACTAAGGATGATAAATTTGGATTAAACAAACTTTGTCTTTTTCTAATTAATTCTTCCATTGCACCTCAAAATTTGACAGCAAAACCACCAACTAGCCTTGCTGAAATATCTATCTTTACATTAAATTTTTGATTGAGCTTTATCTTACAAAGAATGTTTATAATCTATGGATTATAATTGCTTTAGAGAAACTGAAAAAGGAAGAAGTGAAGTGAGTGAAACATTTTGCATTGCCGTAGATCCTTAAAAAATGAATCTGTAAAATTTATAGATATTTAAATATGGGTGTAGATTCTTTCAAGGCCCATATTGTAAATTATTCATTACATAAGAAAATGGAAAAATGTCATTTAACTGTCAAAAAGATTACACTTTGAGATGTAGTAGGTGTGTCCACATACAGCTGTGCTAAATTATACCAGATAGAGATGCAAAAAAACTTATGTAACTGGAAAGGCTTAAAATAGCCTTCCAAAGTGTCAGTGTGACTGCCTCACCTTTACAAGTAACAAGCAATTTCAGGAAATAAAATGAGAGGAAAGGCAAAAGGATGAGGAAGGCAAAGAAGAGGGCAAGTAGGAGGCCAAGGGCAGGGAGGTGCAGGGGGCAAAAAGGCCACAGATTTCAACAGACATGATCAACAATCCTGCTTGGGGCCACACAATGTTACACATAATATCTTCCCACATTATGTTTGGGATTTTTTTCCATATTTTCTCATATTATGTGTATAATATATACCATGATATATTATACACATAATATATTCTACATCTTTCCTCAAAGCGATAGTTGCTTCAT
The DNA here is from genome assembly GCA_032275445.1 of Crypturellus soui. NCBI lineage: Eukaryota > Metazoa > Chordata > Aves > Tinamiformes > Tinamidae > Crypturellus > Crypturellus soui. Next base: position 7,817,577 of record JAUBNY010000477.1, read on the forward strand.
ATTTTACATTTTGGAGTTCTGCAATAAATTAGTTTTAACAGTTAGCAACATTGATTAGGAGCAGCTTGTCCTGCTTCTGCATTAAAAGGATCTTTTTGAATATCACTGTATATCCAAAAGGCACCTGACCTAAATCCTTTGTTTAGGTATAAATAGATTTCTGAATCTAAACTGGTGTTATCCTTTGGGCATAAAATGCTAACATGGTACTTTGGCACATGCAAATAGAAAATAAATTGAGGGAAAATGCAGATCTGCAATAGGAATGCAGTTTTATGCTGACCTGTGGCCTGTGCTGGTTCTGCAGGCAGAACTGTGCCAGTTCTTTTATATCCATAAACATTCTTTTAAAAGGGAGAAGCTGGAAGGCCCAGAGCACTGGCAGTGGGGAACTTCTCATGTGAGTTCCAGTTACAGACTAGATCAGATATCTGAGGATTAGATGCTGTCACTGTTGGCTGCTCAGTGGCTTGTGCACTGCACCAGCATTACAATGCTGGCTGTAGCCAGACAGAGCCAATGTCTCAACCTGCATACGCAATTTGAGCAAAGAGCTCAAAAACCTGAAAGAATACACAGTTTGTATTGTTATCCCACAGAATTAATCCTAAGCTTTTATTCCTTTTCCCTATGTTCTGCACGTAAACACAGTAAGACCTACAGGACTGTCAATCTCGTACCTTTTAACACCATAAAACTATTTTTTAAAAAAGCAGCTCAGTGTTAGGGATGACTCATAATGCTGCAGCATCACTTAGCTGACTTGAAAGATATGTTAATGTCATCATTTTGGTTTTCTCTACCAAACAAAAAGAAGCAAAGGGCTGAAAATGTCTTGGGCCTCTATTGCTTCATTTCGTATTTTTAAAAGATCAGAGCTATAAAGGTTGTACATTGGTATGCTCACCTCCAAAATTCGATTTTTAGATATATGACAACACATGAATTCAGCCCATCCAACCAAGCCCATTTTTGTAAAGAAAAAATACAGAGAAAAAAAAAAGATAGCTATTTAGTTTGTAAGTTTAATCACTGGATTCCTAGACATTTCTGCTGAAATATGCAAAAAAGCTTGTCTCAGACCTTGCAGTTTCAGGCCTCAAGCCTGTAACACTTCTGTAAGTACCAATAGTGTAAGTAATAAATACAAGTGGAGTCGTCCTGTTGAGCCTAGGGTGGGTGAAGTGCTTAAACACTCCCTCTATTATGGACAGGAAGAAATGCAATTAAATAAATAAATGTATAGGACAAACTGAAACCCTTGAAAGAAAGTAAGTTATAATTAGAAATGATGAACCACATAGCTGAGAAATAAGTTCTAGCTCTCCTTTTTTTTCCCTCCTCCCCACCCCGCTTATTAACTATTGCTCTTTTTTATGTTTCACTATATGTCAGATTGGTAATTGCAACATGCAATATCAGTATCTTCTATTTAGGAGATGCTTTAAGGTGTCAATCCAGGAATAACTATTTTTGTTCTTTAAAAATTTTTCACCTAACAAATATAGAGAGTGTAAAGAAAGTGCTAAACTTTCCTCTTCTTTCCACCAACCCTCAATCTCCCCCCAAAAGGGGAACACACCTTTGGCTTATTTGAGGGTTAGATTTTGATCTAACTGAACTTTCCTCTTCTCTGAACAGGATTTTCAGTTTCCATTCTACCACAGTGCCTTGAGAGTTTTGCATTGTAGATTACACATGAATAAAGTCTAACCAATGCAAAATAGTTTTAGATGGCTAAAGCCACATGAAGCTTAGTGTACTGATTTTGACAGTGACCAATGGTGTATATCTAAGGAAAAGTTTAAAACTTGCCTGGTAAAACCAAGATTTGTGGTTTAGGACCTTCTTAAGCTAAGGGAGATTTCTTTGTTTTTAAAGGTTAACATGAAAACTGACAGGCAAGCAGTGGATTTCATCATATCTAACAGTAGTTTGCAGCATACTGCATTGGTAACAGTAGATAGCTCCTGAATGAATTTGCTTGGGAAATTGTGTTGATAAAAGCCGAGTATTTTACATGAGCTGCTATATCCCCATCCCAAAGCTAACCCCATTTAAAGCTAAGTTAACTGCCTTTATATTAGAGTGGAATCTACAAACACAGATACTCCTTCAGTCACAAACACATACACTTGTGAGATGAGTGTCAGATCAGTGCTCTGAATACACTGAATTAGCTATTACTGGCACAATTTTGTCCCAGATCAGGGCCAGACAGTATTCACATTAAAAAAAAAAAAAAAGACAAGGGAAATGAAATGAATGCTCATCAGCTTGGACTAATGGGCTCCAAGCTTAAAAGTGTAATTAGAAAGAAATAGAGCATTTACATTTGCAAAAAATGAACTGTGAAAACCTACAGTTTCTGTCTCCAGAGGATTAAGTAAATGGGTGGGGAGAGGCAAGGGAGAAGAGAATTTAGTTCAAAGCTAGACCTTCTTGTCCAGCTTCTCTTTCAATACAATTAATAAAAAGACCCTCTTTTTGGGACCACGTAGACTTTTGAAAATGGATTGAATCTTTAAGACTGGTATTTCTGGATAGAAAGATGTAAATCAGCAAACAGGTAGGGTACCCAGCTACTTGGAAATAAAAACAAAGAAACAACTGCATATAGTGCAGGCTATTTTTATCAAAGAGTATTTTTAATAATGAAAAAAAATGAGTATTATCACTGGAATATAGACTGATGGTGTTTCTCACTACAGAAACAGAGAATTTCAGTTGAACTGGCACAACTTACTGGAACCTCATGTGATATCCAGTTAGGCTGAGGGAACAGTCAGAGATGAGTTCTGGTTAAAACAAAACAAAAACCTAATTTGTTTGTTCCAAAACATTTTAAAAATGATGGTAGCTAATGACTTTAAAAGCCCATTCTCTACAGAGAGAGTAAGTTCTCTATTTTCCTTACCAGAAATCTCTATTCTTCTACTACTTGGTTTTGTGTACTAAAAGACTTTGACATAGATGTTTTGGTATATATGAGGCTAATTTTGAATCTAACAAGCACTTAAAACTGCAAATACATGAGATATATAGTCACTGTGTCTATGGAAGAATGCTCAGAAATAGGAGTTCATTTGAGCATAAAAATACAAGACTGGAAAGAAGCGAGATGACATAAAAATACAGTTTATGAGAAGGCACAATAAAGAATGTGAAATCATACATAAGAATTCACAAATCTGTGTCCTCCCAACCAAACAATAAATGTGCCTTTTTTTTTGCTTCTCTCTGCATTTACTGGAAAGTTTAAAAACTAACTATTCTGAGTAGATCCAGCTTCAGTCTGGAAAATATTACACAATATTTTCCATTCCTTTTGAAGGAAACTATTAAAACCAGTACTTGGTTTCAAACTCTAGGCCAAAAAGAAAAAAAAAAGGATGTGCGTGTGTATATATGTATATGTCTGTGTGATTGTGTGTCTTTGCACTCCCTGGTTGAGCAAAGCAGGCAAAATATTATCAGTTAAATGGTTATTTCAAGACTGCACAAATTTAACAGAATATAAGACAGTCCAAACATGAATATCTTATAGTTCAAAGGATAGAATGATCTGTATGTGACTTTTCTATGGTTACCAAGTATACAAAAGAAAGTATGCAAAACAAAGCCTATAAAGCTGGCATTGTTTAGGATATAATCTATGTACATTAAAAATAGCTAAGAATATTTACAAAAATGAAATGCATCTAAATTGTGTGACCTTGGGTTCATGAATTGTGCAGGAGTCACACTTCTCAAATGTCTGCCTTGAACAAGAATAGAGAGGGCACCATGCTCACAGATGGCCTACTTTGTTCCTGATACGTATTTTTCATGGTCAGCCAGTATTAGAGTAATTTTCAGCTTCAGCAAAGAAGTCCAGATTTTCTCAGGTGTGTTCTAGGAGCTTTCGTCAAAGCACGTGAGTGAAATTTTGGGGGGGCTTATTATTTTTGTTTATTTGTAAACAATACTCTATTCTAATCCTACAGTATGATTTTTATATCCATTACTTTTGAGAGGCTCTACAGAAATAAAGCTTCTAAAACGGAAGCAAACACCCAGACTCGTTGAGCTGTGGCTCGATCCCCAAGGTGGCTGCGCGAGGAACAGACGCGTTACAGGGACAGTGACGAGAGCAGTGACGATGTCAGGAGCGCAGCACGACCTGCAGCTCTGGCAACAGCAGCCCTGAATGCCGTGAATGTCGCTGCTGCCGCAGCAGAGCGGGCAGGAGGCTGCTCTGTGCAGCATGTGCGTGCGGTGAGGAGGCATCGTCTTGTGCAGAGAAAAGGAGAGGCACGAGGAAGGATGGGTGGCTGGTGCCTTAGAAGAGCAACAATTACTTTTTCATGGGATATCTGAAG
>JAUBNY010000477.1:7838768-7871501 GCA_032275445.1 Crypturellus soui
TTAGTCATTTAAAGAAACATCTCAAGTGAAAGTAGAAATGAGATCAAATGAATAGAGTCAAATTATAGTTCACATTGAAACAAATACATAATACTTCATACTCATTATAATTCAACTCTTTACATACTCCTGTCTAATCTCATGTAAGTGGGGAAAGTTCTACTGAAGTTATTAAACGTGGAATACAATCTAAGTTTAAGAATTGCTCTCTCTTAGGACTGTAGCCGACACTGCAAATTTTTAGGGTATTATTGGAGATAGGGCATTTCTCCATATTCCATTCTTTCCATCCTATTCCCTTCTAAGAAAACTGCGGAGTTAAATGACTCTGGCTTTCTGGAAGGACATTTAATTGAAAAGCCTTCTTCTGATGTTCTTTAAATGATGAAATGTTACAACATTTTTGGAGCTATCTATTATTGGAAGATCAAAATTAGAGTTTTTTTTTTTTTTAAATAAAAATTTCTTGCCATTTAAATAAAGCATTTAGCTAGTATCCAGACAGATAGATCTAGATCTTTTCAGAAGCATCCGCTGCTGAAAAATTGTGGACACTCTAGCACTGATCTCCTTAGAATAGCCCTGATTCTTGCTGTTCATGGCAGGAAAGATTCCATTTTGAAACTGCTTGCATTGACTACTCTTCTTATCTCTTGTTAAGAAGACAGTAAATGTAATACTCGGTTGCCTGAAGACAGACTATTCTCTGAGTGTTACATGACTTACTGTGTTTCTTTAGGCATTAACTCCGTTTATTTCTGCCTTACCTACTGTTAATGTTCTCTTGGCAGATGGGTACATTTTCCTTTTGTTGACTTCAGCAGTAGTTGTGATGTGGCACTAGCAACAGTATTTGTTGTAATTGTACATGTCTGAAAATAGTGCAGCAAACCTCAGGTCAACTGGTGCAGAGCATATGCATCATTAATTTGTTAATAATTTTGGTCCTGAAGTCTTGTCTATTATATGTTATTAAAATGGAGAAACATTACTTTTTTGATGAGTTCTAATAATTTTACTGTGCTGTGTATTTTTTTTTTTTTTATTGCACATAACACTAGGAAAGCTTGAAAATTCTCTTAGATTTGCAAAGATCACTGTGAGGTGTACTTGTATTCCTTCAGGAGAAAATTCTAAAAGCTCTTCTGGGCTCTCTAATCTCCCAGTGATGCCAACTAATCTCTTCACCTATTCTAAATTTTATGCAACGTCTTGTAAAGAGGATGATAAGAATTGGCATTTTAAATGACATTTCATGAATGTCACCTTGTATGAGAGCACTAATATCACTCTATTACTTCTAGATACATTCTGTGTATGTGTGCAGATTCCTAGGATTGTTGGAATGAGTCTAGAATGTACTTTATCTTTACTGTGCTTTCTATTTACTGTTACAGATTCTGATGCTTGTCTTCTGCAGAGGCAATGGGAAGTCTTTTTGAAGCTTTGAGTTCTTTGTTCTGACTTACTGAGTTACTGCAATTCTGTGGAGATTAGCTGTAAATTCTGCTAATGAATATAGAATTCATGTAGCCTTGCTGGAGTTTATCAGAACTATCAAACCATAGAATTTCTGGTGAACTGAGAATATTAATTCCAACATTGCCTATCAAAGAATTTCCCCTTAGGGTTAAGTGATCTTTGTACTTGAATTCTGTGTTGCTGCTGCTGAAAGCTTCTTGCATGTCTTTCCTAAGCCTCATTTTCTTTTTATTAGCCTTGAAACATGCAGCTTGACTTGAAGTTACTGTTTGAGGGGGTGTGTGGTGTGTTTTTTTTTTTTTTTTTTTTTTTTTTTTAAAGCATTCACTCCACCTTACATAGCTTCTGCTGATTGTTCCTAATCCTTAATTTAGCTAGAAAAACTACAGTTTACCATTTCAGTGTATCAGGGAACTAATTTTACTTACAAAATTACCAAACGTATTTTGTTTCAGTACTGCTTTTAATGTGGACCATTTCCGCGGACAGCTTTTGTTACATGGCCTACAATTGTGTTCACACAAATGAGTGAATGATAATATGGTAGGCATAAAAGTTGGGAGAGTTGCTTAAGATTTTCTTTAATCATCTTAGAGAGGAAAAAAAAAAAAAAGACTTTTCAAACAGGGGTCTTCACTTCCCTGCTTAGAAAAAATGACTGTTAGACAAAAAGTACTTAAAATGGGATAGATACAGAAAAAATGTATAATCTCCTTCCCTCAAGCTCCCCCCAAAATGAAATAACTTTGTAGCAGCCTAATCTTTTCCAGACAGGTTGTCCGTGTAGATTCAGAATCTTTTGGTAATAGAGGTGACTCTTTCTAGCTGAATTCCATGCTTATCCCAATTACCATTTCATCCAGCATCATGAGGGATGTTGGGGCTATGTGGAGACCTCATTGCTCGCAACTGCTTGATCAAGGGATATATAGAAGATGAAGCTAAACTCTTCTCATAGGCTTATGGTGATAGGATGAGGGATAACATACTCAAGTTGAAACATGGTCTTCAGTTAGATATTAAGGGGAAAAAAATTACCATGAGGATGTTTAAATGCAGAACAGGTTGTCCTGAGAGGTTGTGGAATCTGTGTTTGTAGAGTTAAGACTTGTCAGGACAAGGCCGTGAGCAGTATGATCTAATTAAACTTGTTTTGAGCAGGGATTTGGACTAAATGACCCATGGAGGTGCCTTCCAACCTAAATTACAATTCTGTGATTCTGTGCCTCTGCAAACACCAATAGCTGCAGGAAAAAATGTACTCCTTCACTTTGGAAGTTAAAATAGTACAGTATGGTGCTGATGTGTCTCTTAATGCCACACATTTATTTTAGCTACTAACTTTTATTTTATTGAAATTGTAGTAATATGTCAAAACAATGGTTGTGGGTTATATATCTGATGTATTTTTCTTTTTTCAGCAAATCTGACAGGCCATGCAGAGAAAGTTGGCATTGAAAACTTTGAACTCTTGAAAGTTCTTGGAACAGGAGGTAAGATACACTGTTTTTCTAAGTTGAGTATTGTAAGCAGTACTCTTAAGTACACTTTTGCTTTCCAGCTGAACTTTTTTTTTTTTTTGTTATTGGAAAGTTCTTTAGGAAGATATATCATCTTTTATTGCACAACATGATATTCTCCCTTTTCCTTTTTCCTTATTTTTTCCTTCCCCCATAAGCATCATGCAAAATTAAAGAAATCAGGTGTTATAACTTGAAGCATCTGTTACAGATGTTTCACTTGAAAAACAGAAGAAAATGGCTTGATTTTTGAAGATATAGTGCAGTTTATGGAAAAATATGATTTAAGGCATGAGCTTAGAAAGTTCATTAAGTTCTGCCAACTATTTTGAGGAATTTCTGAAAAGATAGTTGTGTCAGTACCTTATGAAATAGGATGATTGAGGTCTGCTTCCATCATTTTCAAACCCCAATAATTTTTAAGATGGAAGATATGCACTATTCTGTAGACTTCCACATGATGCTGGAGTTTCAGGGGATGTTGTAGGACTGCTGTAACTAGCAAGACTGTTGAGAATTCTAATGCTTTATTTCCCTTTTAAGTGTATGTGTGTTTGCAGATACACATGGACATTTTAATTAAATATACACACAGCATGCATACCTTTTATTCATATATATACATACATACATATATATATATATACACATACGTATACACACACCCCTATATGCCTGTGTATTCTCAGGATGCTGACACTTTTTGTCAGTAGACAGATGCGATGTTGAATAGACAGTATTGAGGTCTATAAAAGTTAAAGGTTTTGATTTTTGAAAGTGTGAATGTTACTGATCATTAACTGCTAGCAATGAAACTATAGTTCCAGACTGCTGCATAAGGAACAAGAAAGCAAAGGTTTTTAATCTCTGCAATTAAGTGTCATATAGATTTTTTTGTAATTTCATTATACTGTTAAGTCCCAGAGGATTACATTTCTATGTTTCTGAAGTAATTTTTTTAATTTGAGTCTAAAAAACTTGTCAATTCTTCTGTCTAATTTCTGTAGGTAGGGTCAAGGAAACTGTAGTACTCAGATATGCATTGCATATCCATAGGTTTAAGCAATTGTACTGTTCTGAAGAGGTTCATTATAATTGGTCTGAGGTCAGCATTTTTTTTTACATGTAATTATACATTTATTGTGGGCATTTCTGCTTTCTCTCTTGCTGATGGAAATATTGGGTGGATTTATTTATTTATTTTTAAATGAAAGGTGAAGACTGGTCCCAGCTAGTCCCATACCTCTATCTTCTGTTTTCCTTGCCCTTAGCCTGAGATCGCTTTGGTATTACAACTATTGCGTTTGGAATAAAAGGTGAATTTGGTAGTTTCGTAAGTGTCAGTCTTCAGGTTTAGACTGGTAGTAGCCTGACCTCCTCCTACTTTCTTTAGGCAGTACCTCTGAAATAGTCTTTCTGCTGAGGCTGAATTTGTCTGTTACTCATTGCTACCTTCCATACTCTCTCACCTTTGTGAATTGATTAGCCAGCTTTTCTTAACCTGCTATACTCTTAATCATATCAGGTAGTCCTTAGGCTCATACCCCTAAAATATCCTATCCACTCAGGACAGCAGGGTAATTATTATCAAGAACCTCTCAGACTAGTCTGCTTCAACAATTTGACAACAAGATTGACATTGTGTGTTTGCGTGAAGGGGTGAAAAAAAATGCTTGTTTCTCTTCATCCTGCTCCAATGGTTAGATTACTCCGGGAACATCTGACTCAGTGTGTTCAAACCTGTTCAAGAGATGATTAAAAGATTCCTGACAGTTTTAAGAATCCAGGGAGACCTTAGGTATCCTGAAATGGCATTTGTGAAAAGAGTAGTGCTTCTGTCAACAGTGTTATTTGCATTTCTGTAGTAAATAGTTTGAATCATAGCTTGCCCTTTGCATAGGGAATCTATAGGCTAGACCAGCACAGCACTTGTGAAGCTTTATTCACTCTACACTAAGTGTATCAGAGCTGAGAACTATGCACTGTGCCTTGGAGGAGTTTGCTGGCCAAGTATTGGCCAGCATTAAATGTACTTCATCTGCTCAGAAGGGAGCTAGTTCTGTTCACTCTTCAGGAAGTGACCATCTGAAATTTCTGTCCCTTCTGTCGTGACACAAAATCACTGAGAAGAGGACTGGAACAGGCTTAAGGAAGTCCTCTAGTTCCTTCTCCCACTGCAAAATCAGTGGTTGCTGCCCCATCCTGGCAAAGGACCCAGATTTGTTCCTGTAGGCCCCCAGCAGCAGAGATTCTGCAACTTTCCTAGGCAGTCTTGCTGAGGGGGTTTCACTTCCTCATTTGAGAAATGTTCTGGGGGGGAACATGTTCTGGGGATTGCACTAACCAAAAATCTTCTCCCATCCTTGCAACAGATTTTTAAAAGAATACTGTATTGTACCATCTATTGTACCATATTGTACCATCTATGTTAGATGTTTCTTATGCAGATATCAACAGAATCTTGATGCATCTAGAAATAAGCTGAAAATTAAAAGTGTTTATAATTGTTATGGTCAGAATTTCTGTGTTCTTTTCGTTGAATCAACAAAGCAAGACAGGAATGATATCACACAAGTGCTTGTAACAGCCAGTTAGTCTAAGATGATCTTGAAATGCTCACCTGTAAAATAAAAAGTTATGGCTTATGGTTACAGAACCACAGAAGGCTACAAATTAACTCTGGTGCTGTTTATCTAATAATATATGAAAGCCTTTGTTGTATCTGTTTGTTAGGAATAAGAATTATTGTACAGTGCTTATATCTTAGATATGGAAAGATAACTTAAGAAAATGCAATAATCCTTAAAATATCTGCTACAGTTGGGAAATTTTGGAGCTATGCATTCAGTTATTCAATTTAGCTATTGTAGTATATGTAGCAGAGATTAAACAATTTTTTTTTCAAACCTCCACAAAAGTTTAACCAAATTTAACCATCTGCTTGCATGCAAACTTTGCTACAGCATCTGAACTGTGTTCTGCCCTGAGTTGCGGGGATTCTGTTTAGGCCTGTAACTTCTTGCTCTCATACTTGACAGCAGACTGGAGAAGAAAGGGTGACTGCTGTGGTCTTCCCAGCCCTTTACTGGGATGCAAATTACACATGCTTTACTAGATACCCTTTATCCAAGAAAATGGCAAGTGATGTCCATTATTTCTGAAATTTGAGATAGTAAAGTCTTTCAAAGGCTTTTTTTCTTTTTTAAATCAAAGGCTGAGGAGAAGGCACTTTGAGTTCCTAGCACTCAAAGATTGGTCCAAACAACCCTTCTTTTTCCTTTAGTGAATTGTCTTAAAATTATGGTCAAGATAATGATGAAAGAGTAGAAAATGGTTTTTTTTTCTGACCATCTTGGGAACGGATCTGTTCTTTTCCTGTTCCTGTGTACTAGTGTACTAGAAGTGCAATTTGACTTGTGTGAAGCCGAAGGCTGGGAATGAGGTGGTTGAGGTTCACAGAGACAAAAATGACAACTCTCCCATGGTTTGGAGTAATTTAAGAAAAACTAATGAGGGGATCTGATAGCTTTTATGGTGAGTAATACTTGTTGCATTTTTAGATAAGAACTGAAAGAGGCTTATCCTGATGTGAGTTTCTAGATATTACTGGTATTATTGTAATACAGTGGAACATAATTTAAAAAAGAAAAAAAAAAAGCTTTTAATTTGCCCCTGTGGAGTTATGCAGAGATTCTCCAAAGTGTTTCCACATTATTTGGTACTTTAGTGATCTTCAGTAATGGAAGGCAGAATATACTGAAGCCTCCAGACAAATTACTTGATGAATATAGATAGTATTCTAACTAATGGTAATATTTTTAATATGGCCTGCTGTGAGGCAATATGGCCTGCTGTGAGAATAAACTAAAGAAGATGCTCAAAATAAAATTCATTCAATGCTGCCTTGCTGAAATACATAATTGTGATGGCTCTTTATAAACTTGGTACTCTTTTCAGCAGTGAAGCAGCAACAGTGAAGGTTTAGTTGTGTTTATTCTTATTTTAAATGTTTAGTTTTAAAAAATAAGCCAGGAAGAAATAGTATCCTTAGACTAATGTTTCTCATGTTGAAGAGGTTCTTTGTGATAGTATTTTCTTCATTCCAGGTTGTGTATATTCACACTTCTTATTTTCCTTAAATGCGTATTTCTTTCTTTTGCATTCGTTTCATATAGTATCTGCTATCACAATCAGAAGGGTGATTATTTTCTATATATATATATATATATATATCTGTGTGTGTGTGTGTGTGTGTGAGAGAGAGAGAGAGAGAGAGACAAGGATAAAGAATGATCATTTTAACGATCCAGAGGTCATTCCGAGTCAGATGTTTTCTCACATATAGATTATTCTTTCTTTTCTTTCTCAGCTATAGTCACAGTTATTGTGCTTTTAAAAATTATACATCTATTCAGTCTTTCAACGGTGTTTAAGAAGTGACAATATCAGGAGACGCATGGATTGTCACCTAATAACCTGGTGTACCATTTAACTTCCTCTTCATTAATGAAGACAAGAATAGCCAGAAACAAGAATATAATTGCCTTACATGAAGGAGTATACTCAATACATAGTTTTCTGGAATTACTTTTGTGAGAAATGCTATTCAAGCACTTTAGTTTTATATGATGAGTTAAAAATTCATCAAATGCTTAATACAATCTGAATTCTAATTTATTTCCAGAGCTCAATGCTTTACAGCAGCAGAACTAATTGATGAAAAAGTGAAATAACTTTTTAAATTTTTTTGTTTCTTTGTTTGTTTTTTAAGTGTTGATTAATATTATCAATAAACTAAAAGAATGAATAAAGGAGAAATCTTTCTATAAAACTCTGAGATGGACCAAGCTTAAAGTTAGAGAACTACCGAGAAGTTAACAGGACAGAAAAGTTTAAAGAATGCATATAGAGGATATTTGGAATCTGAATATATATTCCAGTAAAGTGAATAAAATTGTGAACATGAATGTCTGATTTAAATAATCACCTCAAAATTCTTGTTATGCAAGAAGGAATAATAAAGCTCCATCTAAGAGGGTTGAAGGTAGTCTGAGAAAGTTAAGACTTTGAAACTAAGTTAAATCTTTCCAAGAATATTAAGGAAAACATAAAATACTCGGGAGTAAAGGGAAAGGGGAAGGAAGAAATGTTATTGCTGTGCACAGAAGATTAAGCCAAAATTAAAGAGAATCTAAAAATAATTTTAAAATCAAATTCAGTTTTATTCTGTTTCTGCTAAGGACAGCTATGACGAATATTGAAGGTAAGATAGAATAGTTATTGAGATATCAGATATGGAACTAGGAATTTATTGTTCTGTTCAAAAAAAGACTGAAAAGAGGTGACTATGTTCAATTTAAGAAGAATTTGGGAAACTTCATCTCATTCATCTATCAGTGAGTTCTGGGAGAACTGGGCAAAAAGAATTGGAAATGCTTGTCTAGATGGCTATTCTTTGATCTGTGTTCTGTTTTTTGCTTGACTTCCCCCCGTCCCCCAGTTTTAGCTGCTAGATCTAAGGACTGTTTTAACAATTAAAAAAATGTGGGCGATGTGGGCTTGTACAGGTATAATGATCATCCACCACATATTACACAAGAATGCAATGAAATTATTCAAATCATTAGTTTGTGGCTTGGAATATTTTACTACTCTTGTCTCATCATTATTCGTGAACTAACCATACAAAATGTCATTTTAAAAAGGGGCATAGTTTAAGTTATAATTTAAAAATACTGCTTTAAAGCAGTGTGAAAACTGCTTAAGTTTTGCTAGATTTGCTAGATTGAAAGGTCCATAGAAACCATGCATCCTACCTGTTATAAACAGTAAGAATTCTTTGCATTTTCTCTGTAAGCATCAGCTGACATGGTGCAGTGGTTCATTGTGTATGTATTTATACAAAAGCAATAAACAAGCAAAGATTACTTCATATTTTTAATTTGTTGACTTTCAATGTGTGTGTACTTTATAATGTTCTAGTGATTTCTTTCTTTTCCCTACCTGATTTATATTATTAAATACTTCTTATTCATGAAGAAAGGCATTAGTGAACGGAATTCTTTAACCCCCAATTATATTTTTATGCCTCTTAATTTAAGTGGACTTTTTTTTATACATTGCTGGCATGAAATCTTTCAATCATCTCCTATATTGATATCCCTTTTGATTTGCAATAAATCAATAATTTTATTGGCTTTTAGTCCTATTGTAATTAATTTTTAAAGTGATTTTGGAGGCAGATACTTGAGGGTTCTGCGTGTGTGTATATGTTGCTGTCTATATATTTCTGCCAAATAATTGAGCTGTATATGATATTTCACAAAAATGAATGTCAAAATAGGGTACTTTGAGAAGTGCAAAAGCTTTCCTGGGATAAGATGACAATAAGTGTTCTGGAAATTCACTTCTGCTCCTTCTGCATTTGGCCCTTCAATTTGATTACTGTTGCAGTTTTTTCTTAATTAAATATCTTGTACTGGTATCAGAGATTCTGATTTTGAATATGTCATGAGTCATTTGATTAAAATAGTGGTCTTAATTTTTTTTTTCTCATCAAAACTGCTGAGAGTGTTCATCATTTTTTCAACTCTTCTCAATTTTATGAAGAAAACAGTTTGTGTCATGGTAGAGCTCTCTATCAAAATCCTTTTAAGGTAGCATTAGTCTAGTTTCTAGATATTTCTATACAATTCATATAATTATAATTTGTTTTTATGCTATATTTAAAACTGTAATTGATCCTGTTTAATGTATTTGTAGGATTCTACCACTTAAGGGGTATTATATGCTTTTATAGAGGATTATTAAAGGTACAGATAGCAAAGTGTTAAAAACTAGGGGATTTTGTTTGTTTCAATTTAACATAGCTTTAAATGTTCCCAATGTTTCTGATTAAAAACTACTCTTTCCTGTGTACTTAAAGGAGCTCATGTTAAATACTTTGGCCTGGAATTTTTAGTGAGACAGTGAAATAAATTATTCTCTATTAATAATTTCCCTTCTTTATGGTTCTAACATTCTGTTGCTTTCTGCCTTTTTTGACCAATAGTGGCTTTTAGCTGTTTGTCAGTAGTAGTTCCAGTTACGGATGTGCTTTCAGTTGTAACTATTTGCACAACTATTTCTTTAAAAGGAATTGCTCGTTTACCAACTTGGAATTTTATCTGTCACTTCATTATTAAGCTACTTAATATCATGATGTTGTTCTGCAGCTTTGAAGTCAACTTTGACTTTTGTTGGAGTGAATAATTCACTAACCTGAGAAAATCAGCTTCTCGGCTGATGTGTAACTGAATCAGGCAGGATAAATGTTTGCAGTGACCTGTTGTCATTGGAAAAAAAATGAAACGTCTGTTTTCTGTCTGTTAAATCCATGAGAGAACCTTCTCTTTGAACCTGGGCTTGTTTGATGCTTTTAAGACCCTTTTGTTATGAAACTTGTAAAGTGTTTTGGAAATCTATATAAGTAAAACGGATCATTTTTCTTCCTTCCTCATGACTCCTTTGAGCAAATATTAATAGAAATAATTATTTCCATCTACAGAACTAACATTGATTCTTTCACATAATATTCTGTTTATTCATCTACTACTTCTTTATTCTTACTACAAGTTTGCCTAGTACAGAGGTCAAATTCATTGATAGTTCCCAGAAGGCCTTTTTATTTTAAAAAAGAAAAATAAAATGAAAAAGATGTCATGTTTCTTATTATGCCACTTCTTATTGTTCGAGTATAGAGGATCTTTATAGCACCTATGTGATTCTATTTGTCAAAACTCTTGAATTAATTAATATCTTTTAATCCTACTGACTATTTCTTTTGCCTTTTTTTTTTTTTAATTCTCTATTGAGAGAGTTTCTCTAATTTATTCTGCTTTAAGTCCAGTATAGGAACCGTAGAATGTTCTTATATACTTCTTATTGATAGGAAGAAAGCACTGATCTCTAGGCAGCCTTGAACCTCTGCTACAAAGCTATTACTGACCATGTGCAAGTTGCCCAAATATGGACTGACTTCTGGGGGGACAGAAATACTATCTCTCTCTGACTCCAAACTCCTACTAAACCTTAAATTTTGAGTGTGTTATTTTATTACAAAATAAAAAATAATCAGTCTGTTTTTATCTTGAAATTGCCAGATTTGATGTCACTGGTCCCCATGCCACTCTTGCTGTATTGCTTAAAAAGTCAGCTTGGATTAAAAATATAACATATTGATATGAAAAACCTTAGCCTTATTGTTTGCTGTAATGCTGTTTGGTATCATAATGAGTAATTGGGGGGGGGAAGGGGGAAACAAATAAGAAGTATGGTGTAATGTTAAAATTGGAAGCAATGTGATACCAACTAGACCTGTGGTATGAGAGTGTGACTGTTTTTCTCCCAACATTTTCTTTTAAAGCCTATGGAAAAGTGTTCCTAGTAAGGAAAGTAAGTGGCCATGATGCTGGAAAGCTGTATGCCATGAAAGTTTTGAAGAAAGCTACAATAGTTCAAAAAGCCAAAACAACTGAGCACACAAGGACAGAACGACAAGTATTGGAGCACATTAGGCAATCACCATTTCTTGTCACGTTGCATTATGCCTTTCAGACGGATACAAAGCTTCATCTCATCTTAGGTGGGTGCTTTCCAGGATTCAAGTGTTGTGTTCATGCAAATTGGAAAAAAAAAAAAAAAAACTTACACAATAACAAGATCATTTAACTTCTCTATTTATTTATTTTTTTTAATGTGGTCTTAAGTGCGGTGTATTTGGAGATTGTATAGGAAAGTATAGGAAGTAAAATACTGTTCTTCAACAGAGCTGTGTGTGGTTTTCCTGTTTGAAGTGGGGGTGGGGAAAGTATTATCCGTGACTTGCATACAGCAAAAATGTATATTGTCATAAGAACTTAAAGCAGAGAGGGAAACCACTAAAATAAATGTTTTTGAATCTAACTAGAAATTGACATTTTAAATTATATTAAATAAAATAATATATTTTTTTATTTAACAGGGATTATATATTGCATTAGTTTTTCTGCAGAATTTCAGGCAAATTGCTACCAATTTTAGTTGCATTTTAGTCAATATGAATATGGGCATAAAAATTTGGTCTGTTTTCTGTCTGCTCATTTTGCTCGTGTGACAGAGATTATGGGTAAAGTGGTGTGACAAAACATCTCTTAGTTACTAGTAACATTTGGTAAGAGAGAAGATAAGAGTCAGGGAGTTTTTAAACTGCAGAAAACATGGTGCAAATTCTCCCAATTAGTGCTTTTGAAGCATTATGTCTCTGATAGAACAGGCCTACCTGTTGCTATTCTGACCAGATATTTGTACATTGTTTTAGTGTCACTGAATTGCAGCCAACAAAGATCTCATCAGTTCTGCCTTTTTTGGTGAATAGATCTGGTAGTAACAGGGTAGGAAATGCCAGTTAAAGATTATTATGCTCTTATTTATTGCTGGAAAAAACCCTTACAACATTAGGAACTACAAACTCTTCATACAGTTTCCTCCTGTAAAAGTCTGGTGAAAAATATGTCTTGTTTGGTGGAGACTTCGTTAATAGACCACTGTTGTTTCTGTAATCAGCTTTCATTTATACGTTGTGATACATGTGCTGTTTTTGCTATGTTTTGGTAGCTTTTGCATATATCCACTTGAGACATGCACTTGTTGATAAACTTATTATATGGTAAGACTTTCCAGAACATTCTTCATTTCACTGCTGTCTTTGCCATTTTGCTTGCTGTTTGGGTGTGAAGAACCACATTGGTTTCTGTAGCACTGGAAAGTGTGGCAAAAGGCTGCTTAGGAACTTGAGGGCATTTGGCTCAAATATAACTTCTATATATGCATGTCTGTCTCCTCACCACCCTTCTTTTCCAGGACAGTAAAATTTTAGGAAAAGAATCTGAGATTGTAGTATTACACTCCTTTTTGTTGTCGTTGTATTCCTCAGCATCCATGCTTATGAGAGTCCTGGCTTTTTGGGGAAGGAGAAGGGTTCTTCCTGATCTGCAAAGCATGTGTTCCAGGAACTGGAAAGAGTATTCAAGACAGTTCCTGGTATCTTAGGAAGCCTTTGGTTATGAAATCCTGTGGCCTTTTGAGTACTGAGAGGCTTGCATCCTTTAAGTTTTAGGTGTTAGAAGGCTGTCCAAAATAATCTCTGCAGAGAGTTGCTTGCTGGAACTTGGTACTACTCTAGATTTATAAAGTTGCAGTTGAGTCTTTAAATAATGTAGAATGGTTTATGCAAAGCAACAACCTTAAAAAGAAATAATTTTTCTTTCAATGAAACTATCTTGAGAATAGAATTCTGTGATAATGGCTGTAGAAGTTATTTACCAAGTTCAATTAAAATATTCTTGAAACTGACTTTAACACATGCCTATTCCATTATATGTTGTCTATAACATCCGAATTTTCAATTGAAAAATAATAGAAGTAAATTTCTGTGTGTTTTCTTTTTTTTATTTTTTTTTTCTGTGCTGTATCTTGTAAAGAATGAGAGTATGATTTCTCTGTGGGACTTCTGGACTGGGGAATGTTTCCACACGCATTAAGTTTTACCATCAAAGTTCCCCTTACAAAGGGAAAATTTCTAATTGCCCATAGTTGGTTATTTTTAATTTTGTCTAATAGCTGGTTTTGAATTGTCTTTTTTATGTCAGTTTGGCTTGCTGCTCTTAAATATTTCATAAGGGTATACAAATGCTGTGTTTACAGTGAAGTAGTCAGTTCTCTTCCTTTTTCTCTTACTTAGTAACCGAGGCTTATTTAACTGTGTATGTATATATATATATATGTATATATATCTTCTAATTTATCGATGTCTTAAATATCTTTTATGATTTCGTTAATGCTTTGAAATTTGGTAATGTTTTTCCATCAGTCCTCTGAGAAGGAAATTAAGTAGTGTGCAACATTTATGAAATGTCTGTTATTGAAAACAATAATATAAAACTATCTGATTGTAGAACATCTTATTTAGTAACCTATAATACTTACTAATATTTCACTAATATACTTATTAATATTTCAGTAAGAAGAGTGATCAAAAGGTGAAATTATGGTTTTCTTCTGCTTTTAGACTACATAAATGGAGGAGAATTGTTTACTCACCTTTCACAAAGAGAGAGGTTCTCAGAAAATGAGGTACAGATTTACATTGGAGAAATTGTTTTGGCACTTGAACATCTACATAAGGTAAAATAATTTTATCACAGTGCTGTTTTTCTGGAAGTATCATCAATATTATATACCATCAGTGTTCTTTTTACATTGTATAAAATTAGTGAGGAGGACTCCCACCTTCCCCCACCCCCCACTCCTTGACATTCAAATGTAAATTTTTTTTAGTGGTAGGATGCATTAATTCTATAATTAGAAATATTTCCTATTTCCCCTTGAAATATCTCTTCCTGTGCACCAGAGTAAGATTGCAGATTTATAGTTGCAATGTGAAGATGATTATTATTGACAAATGATGGTGGTTGTTTGGGTTTTTTTTTTTTTTTTCCTGTTAATGTCTAGCAAGCTGTGTCAAAGTGTTGAGTATTTCAGTAAGGCTAATTTGGACTCAATATGAAGAACACTGTTTTGATTCTACTCTTATTTTGTTATCCTTGTGTTGGTACAATTAAACAGCAAATCTGTCAAGTCCCTGCCCCAACTTCAGGGATTAAAAAGTGCCATAATTTTCAAAGAAATTGAGCAAAGACATATCACACTGACTTTAGATTTGTAGATGTTACAATTAATGCATGACAGTGACAATGCCAAAGAAATTGTATGCCTTGGAACGTGTAATAGAAGGATACGTCTTAATTTTTAATGAAACTGAACTTGGATTTGCACCTGAAGTATTCAGGCACTTTTGGTGTGACATATATAACGTCCTTCAAATTTTAAGACTTTAATCATTAACGTATTTTCTGAGACCTTACAAATTTTTTGTTGAAAGATATTTTAAAATAATAGTCCTTTTGAGGGGCATTTTTTTTGTGTCCCGGATTACCTTAAATTTGGAAATTTTGCTAGCTTCAGATTTAGATGCCTTCAGCAATGCCTTTCTGGTGTGGTAACACTGATCTGGAAATAATGCTTTTATGTCTATTTGCAGTTGGGAATTATATATCGTGATATAAAACTTGAGAATATTCTTCTCGATTCTGATGGCCATGTGGTGCTGACAGACTTTGGTCTGAGTAAGGAGTTTCTTAATGATGAGGTGAGTATTTGAATCTCCAGTAATTGTAGACAGAATCCAGCAAGACCACGGAACCAAATTCTGTTTTACTGAAATCATATATGCATTTGGGAGGATAAAAATTGCCTTTTAGACTTTAACCTCATAGAATAAAAGCTGCTAGTTTTTGTTTTTAAGTATTACATATTTTGTTTATTGGGTTTGGAGCTTTCAAGTCATTGGTCTTTGGCGTAGCACTGTTGTCAGACATTTTTGTTCTAGTTTTTCCCTGAAATACCTTCATATTTGCTCCTTCTGCCCTTTTTGTGCAAAACAGATCCCCAGAAGTCTGAAAAGCCACTTACGTTGCCATTTCACATGCCTTTTTAAAATGCTTGACTGTGGTAATGCTTTGCAGTGACTAGGCAAATGGTGTGCTATGACTCTTATTTGTGCTAATAATAATTATTGTATTATTATCTTGTCTTTTTCTGATGTCTTAGTGTCACTTTTGATAAGCTTAATTGCAAGCTTTTAGCATTAAAAGCTTATTCCTTATTAAATATGGCATAGCACCATATAGCAGAAGCAGAGATCTCTGACTGTTAAAGTTCATTGTTAATTATTTGTAAGGTACGGATTTATATCTAAATACAATTTTTAGATTTCAAGGAGCCAAAGTAAGTTGCACAGAGTTTTGAGAGATTTTCAAGCTAGTATTTTTTGGCTTTACCATTAGATTGAAATCTAGAAGTGCAGATTTGAAAGACTGTTACAAGCAGCAGAGGGGATTTCTAAAATAGATAACTGTAGTTTCCTCTAAACTATTCACATTCCAAATGAATTGGTTAGATTTGGGGGTATCATTTTAAAGAAGATAAGAAGTGTTACTTTCTGAAGCAGGGAAATTATACAAATACTGTCAGTATATTCCTTTTAAATTGTAGTTATTTCCAGGAGGATAAATAAGTAGAATGACAAGGGTTCAGCAGTGGTTTGTCAGAGCAGTGCAAGAGAGGAAGTACAAAGAAGTAGAGAGAGAGGCAGTTTCAGCAGAGAAGAACAATAATAAGAGCTGTGGCGAGGGCAGCAGGACCTGCTTAAAGCTGTACTGGCCTTAAGAGGCAGAGTGCACTGAATTGTATTATGCTACTGTGCTTGTGGGAGGAAAAAGGAATAGTCTTACAGGCACTAGGCAAGAGTTGAAGCAGAAATCTTCCATGTAATAAGAACATGTCATAATTAATCATGAATTTCTTTAGAGTCTCAAAACAGATGGCTTTAGGGGAGAAAATGCTTCTTTCCCATCTATGATCACTTTCAAGAGGTGAAAAAAAAGGGACCTGGATAAGCATCAGAGGTGCTTATCCTTTCTACTTTTCCTCTAAACTCTGATTCTGAGTCTATTCTTCTTTCTTTAATCATTTAAAATAAATCCTTCTAGATTCTTGGTCATTTAATGTTGCTTCCTCTGACTCTTATCCATTTTGTTTGCATGTCTATCACAGAAATCTGTTCATTTACCCATATTTTCCCTTATTATCCTCTATATTTTGTATTTGCCTTCCCTGTCAAAAAGCTAAACATTTCAAGTATTTCTTTAAGGAGAAAACATAATTACCATTTTAATATTTGCTTTCAAAATTTGAGAATTTATCTGCACTTCACTACAATTTCCATAAGTTTAGTGTCTTAATTATAATGGCATATATGATTAGAATGACCCAGTTAAACACAGAAGTAGATGTTTCATACTCTAATCTCTGTAGACAATGCATCTACTGGCAGAAAACTTAGAATTCATGTTCCAAACGACATTTGTTATGTCAGAACTGGTGTATTTACTGAGAAGTAACATTTGCCCATATAATTACATAGATTTCATGTAGCTTTTTATGTTTTCATGCTTGTTGGTTGGTATGTAAATAAATGTAAATAATAAATAAAATTACACAGCTATGCAAGATGGATGAAAGAATATAGCATTTGCACTTTATCCAGAACAATATGCTTTCTGTTCTCCCTTCTCCTTCACCCTTCCTCCCAGGCCCACCCTGCTGCTTGCACAATTTTTGTCACGGACAAGCTATGCTTATGCAAGTGGCATTTAGTCTAGTAATCGTGCTGTTTGGATTATGTTTTCTGAAACCAGGTGTTTTTAGATCAAGAATAGTATGTGCTTATAATTGCTTGAATAGCATAACTTTTATATATATTTAGAATTTTTGTCATCTTATCATAGATCTCTAAGTTTCACATAGTTTTGTAATTGGGTGCACTGTTTGGGAAACAGTTTGGTGCTTTAGCTGATGCTTTTTAAATTTCTCCAAATATTAGGGCAGTTTAGAATTTAAGAGAAGTTGTTTTACAATAAAAAGATCAAACACTTTAATAACAATTTTGAGGACTAATTGACTGCTCACTAGCCTCGAGATGGGAAACTGCTTTTGCTAAATACTCTTTGAGTGAAAGGAAGCAAGTGCATGTGATTTCTAGGAAAACAGAAGCGTATTGATTTGTACCATGCAGCTGCTGAAGCAGGAATATGAAGGTTACTAGAATGCACTGTCAAGCCTTCTTCTGGGTTTGCAACGGTTATGGGGAAGTGTGTATAACAGGACTGCAAACCCAAATACTTCTATTTCAAGTGACCTAAAACATATATTTTCTTAAAAACTGTGGTTAAACATTTTGTACTACTATTTATGTAAAACTTAAATTGTTTTGTACAGGTGACATAGCCTATTCTTTTGCCTTTGTTGTGTATCTTTAAAATGAAGTCAGTTCATTAATATTTGCGTATAAAGGGAAGAAATAAGAGAGTCGCCTAGTAAAATAAAAATGAATTTAATGCAGGATAACCCACTATCAGAGGACAGTTAGGTATGAAATACTTAGCAGTATTCAAACTATAAAGTAAAGTAATATTGTATGACGACTATTTGGCTAACCTAACGTAGAAACTGAAATTACTAGTGTTTTTTTTGTATGCTTGTTTGTTAGTAATAATAGCATTGCTTGATTAAAATTCAGTCTTACTCCCAAGGTAAACCAAGTGCAGTCTTTCTGTAACTTGCAACTGAATTGCAAGGAAATTTGGAGGGAAATAAAAGACTTATATATGCTTGTATGCATCTCAGCTGACTTCCTGTTTAACAGGGGTGTAGAATATCTTTGCAGATGGCATTAAAATCGGTTATTCATGTCAAAAAAGTGATAGGTCTGACAGACTTTGTATTAAGACTTCTACAGCATTCTCATTCTTCTGTTCATTTTACTTCAGTGTTATTTTTTTCAGGAATCTTTCATCTACCCTCAGTCCCCTTCTTCCCCCACTCCCAAATTTGCCTTTTATTATCTTATTTCATTTGCAGTATCTTTATCATCTTCTGGATGTCTGGTTATAGCATTTTTATATTTTTATCTCAATAGATCTACTTGTATACAATGTTAATTGCTTTGATTTTTGTTAATATCTGTTTAGCTTAGTTATCAGCTTGATCTTTGGTTATTGGGGGTATAAAGTGATCTTTCAAATGATGCTTCATATAAGTAAATGATAAAAATGTGTGGGATTTTGGTAGATGAAGTTGAAAGATTCATACATATTTTCTGAGCAGGTTAAATGTGATCAAAGCTGGAACCCAAGGAGAGTGACTACCACCTGACTACTTTAGACCTAAATGAACTCTCACCTTCTTTGTGTGACCTAGTAGATAAGCTGTTATTTTGATATAAAAAAACCTTTGTATTTATGTGAATTAAAGTGAAAATGTTTAATTACTTGAGATTTGAGAAATCTCTGGAAAAAAATGAATGGGGAGGAAGTTAAAGGTAAGTTAGAATAATCTGCAGTGCTGATGTCTATCTGCCTGTATTTTGGATAAATAATTGTTCAGTGACGGTTTACTGAAGTTAATGTTGGTTACAGATCTGGACCGTTACTCATTATTTCCCTTACTTTAGAAAGGGAAATGAAACAATGCTAAGAAAGACTTTTGGCAGTAATTCATCTTCTTCTTTTGACAACCTGAATTTGAATACTAAGAACATACCAAATGTTCTAAAAACACATGGCTGTAGTAGGACTCATTTAGGTGGAGGATCAGATCAGATGATTTGGGGTACCTTAGCCCCAGAGGTCCTTCTTTTTCAAAACTTGCCACAGACTGAGATTTTTTTTTACTGTGGAACAATAAAGCAGAAGACTGGAGCATAAAATATTTTCTGTCCAGATTTTGAAAATATCTAAATGTCACTAAGAATTCTGACTAGACAAATCTTAATTTCCTGTAGTGATTGCTGTCAGGTAATGTAATATGCTACATATATCATAGTTTAAAGAGAAATTCTCACCTGTATATTGGTATCTTCTAAAAGATCTTAGGGTAGAGCATTGCTAGTCAACTTTAAAATAAGTTTGTTTCTTGGAAACAGAAAAGGAGAACAGGACTGGAGGGAGATAATCTTTTGAGGACAAAGTCCACCATCTTCAGTGATCTGTTCCTAGTGATTTCTTTTTTTTTTTTTTTTTTTTGTATTTTGAATTAATAATGCAAATACTTAAAAGCTCAGTGAAACCTGGGCAACCATGGGTGTAAAACTTGCATGACCAGAGATTCATGACCATAGGAAAATGAATTTAGAACAAGGTGGTTAATGCTTGAGCAAAATCATCTGCTCCTATTCCACCATCTTAACTTCTGGTGCTATTTGATACAGTAAGTGTTTATGTGGCATCTTCTGTGCCCTTTTTTCTATATACTTCTTTTCTTAAAATGATTTTTTTTCTGGATTTGCAGTGGCAGCTTATAAAATTCTTCAGAGAATCAGTACTTTTTAATACCTTATAATTTTGTCTCTATTTGAAGCAAGAAGTTTTTTCAGGCTTTGCTTGTTTTTTGTACTCTTACCTCTCTTTCTTTTCAAAAATTGATGTTTTAGAAAACGGATCTCCCAGAAACTGGGATTTTGAACCCAGTACAAAATGTTCATCTAGGATGCAAGCAATGTGTACTTGCATTCCTCCCACACAGTAATGTGCCATCTCTAAATTTCTTTTGCTTTCAGAGGTGGATTTTTGTGGGATTTTTGTTGTTTGTTTGTTTTGTTCTGTTAGCTGTTTAGTTTACATCATCAGAAACTAGTTTTAAAACTAAAGTTCTTTATTATTAATTTGCTTGGCAGTTCATCTCAGTTTTATCAATGAACTTTAAGAGAGGGCTTCTGCACTCCGCATCAGATGAGGACTGCATTGGGTTACATATGAGGGCCACAGCTGTAGTGAGCACATGTTTTTTAGCTGGGGTGTAGTGCCTTTACCTGGCTTGTTCTCTGCATCTATTATGTTATGCCGAGCTGTTCTTATGCTCCCCTTTAAGTGTTTGTTCTGACAGTAGCTGCTGGCAGGCAGCTACTTCTCGGACTTACTTGAGAAAAATCAGTACTCTCCCTCCATGTTGCTTTTGGAAGCAAAATCATGGATGTTCTCTAGCTCTGTAACACGACATACAATGTTGAACACGGTGCTTCTGATCTGTCTGTCCTTTGGAGTAGGAACAGCCCACAAGATAGGGTGTTTTGTTTGTTTATTTTTTATCTGCTCTAGAAATGCATTTTTTAATTAATTCTTTCCAAGATTGTCATTTTGAACTTAAAGAACCCTTGTCTTGGTGTATTGCAGCTGTTCTTGGGCTAGTCTAATGCTTTGTTTTAGTACTTCAGTCTTCACTTTGTGAAGAATTGCAGAATGGTCTAACTGGTGTCGTGCTAACCTGTTGCTGCTGTTTGAGCTTTTGTTTAGCCTCCATGAAGATGCTTTGGTCCAATCCAGAGATATGCTTTATACAAACTACATCATGTTTTTTAAACTATGAGAAAATGTTTCTGTCAATTTTCATATGCCTTGCTAAATTGCTACTATTAATTATTGTTTGTTGGGGCTGCTAAACTAGTGGTGAAACACCATGTTGCAGATCTAATTAATTTCTATGTAAACACTTTTCTTTTAATCTTTGAGGTAAATATTAGTAAAATTACTTTTAGATAGGAGGGCCTATAAGACTTGTCAAAGGTACAGGGCCTGCATGAAATCTAGACCTTTCATTCTTTCTTGAGACTTTCCTATCTACAGAAGCCAGTTCTGCAAATCAGTTGGTTTGTAGCATTTCTGCTATGACTGTGACATGGCAAATAAATTTCTGCTTAAGGTATGTTCTTGGATTTGGTTTCTGTTCTTGGTTTTCTCATTAAACTGATGACATGAGCCATTAGAATTTCCTTAGTAGTTTATAGACAGTTCGCTACTAGTCCAATAAGAGATACTCTCTGTACTGCCACATGCTTCAACTGCATAAGTTCTTCAGTCTCATAATCATTTTTTACGGTAACTGTGGTCCCAGTTTAGTTTGGGGAGCAGCAAGTGGACGGGTAGTGTGAGGAGGAGTGAAGCAGGACAACAGGGCAGTTGTGGGCCCCATATCTCCCCTGAGCACAGGCATGATCCTGCAGTCCCAACACAAGAAGAGCAGAGCAAGTCCAGTGATAGTAACAAGACCAGCCAATGGTCCAGTGGTTGCCACACAAGCTCGTAGTGCTGAGGGAGGGCAGAGGCCCATCCAGGAGATAAAGTCGGAGGATAAGGTAAGCAAGATACTCAGTTAGGTGCAGCCTGAGTATCACTGGTCATTCTATTATGGCTTAAGCTATTCCTCGTACATGGATGTTGATAAATACAGACACTAAGAGATTGACTGCCTTATTAGCATACTCTTTCCATGTGTTGCCATTGTCTGGTTCTGAAATGAAGTCTGTTCTTCTGCCTCACCTTCTTCAGTGAGACCATCTGTGGAAGTGTAACACTCAAGTCTGAGCTGGGATGGTTTGTTCGTGTGAAGTTACGTGAAGCACTGATTCTATCACGTCCTAACTGGGTATCAGTTACAAGTATTTATGCAGAGTGTGTTGGAACTCCCACAGATTTGATTTGAATTGGTGTCAGAGGCTATTAAATAATTGTAAATACAAAGTGAAGTACTCTGTGTGTTGTGGGACAAAGTTGCCCTCCTAAGCAATTTTTTCGCTGCAGTCATAATGAGAAGCTACCATAGGTGTTAGTTGTACATACAGTCTATTCTGTGTCTATCATCTGTGCCACCTATTCTGTGTCTTGGAGCAGCTTGTCTTTACTCCAACTAGATTCTATTGTAGTAACTGTTGCTACACTATCTGAAAAGGATTGTCATAGATAGTATCCTGTGGGTTTTTGTTTAGAATTTGTTTGAAATGTTTATAAAAAAAAAAAAAAAAAAAAAAAAAAAGAATTTTCTTAGGTGCAGTGAGTGTTTTGATCATCCTACCACAAAGGGAAAGAGTAATTTGAAGAACTAATATTGACCTATTCTTCAGAAATGATTTTAGATTTGTTCAATATAACCTTGCAGTGTGTGACATATCTGGCATGATTCACAAAAGTCTTGCTACAGCTATGAAAGTTACCCAAATTCTGCTGCATAGCCTTTTTTAGGCATATAAAATCCCCTGTGTATATAAAGAATTTTGTACCCTCTTATAGATGAGGGAAATATTTCCTCGCACAAAACATGAAGCACCCTTGGTTCCAGTCTTATCCCAGGAGAGAACAACTGCTTTTTGAGGTCATTTTATGGATTTACTTAGGATACATTAATGGCTCCAGAAATTTTTGTGTGTAATTCTCCTCACAAGATTGTGTTGTCCAGCAAACAAACCTCTGCTGACCTTGGGAGCTAAAAGCGAAGTGTTACTGTAATCTTATTCTAAAACAATGTTTAAAAATCATACTGGCTTACTTCTTGCAAGCAAACATTATGATACTGTGGTGTCAAATCAATTTTAACATCTGGCATTCTATTCTGTATAATCACTTCCCCACTTGCTACTTGTGTAAAGCCATTTCGTGATGTTTTAATTCCCAAGAAATGACCACATGCCATACTGCTGATAATAAAAATCCTGAATCAGAGGGGGAAAAAACTTGGATTATAAATATTTATTCATAACAAAATAAAGATTAAAATGTTATAGAGATTACATGTGCTAGAATGCCTGGGATCTTATTCACTAAATAAAATTCAGAGCAATGTTTTTATATTGATTGTAGCTTCACCAGTTCCAGAAAACTGGTTTAAAGCTTTACGTCCTGTGGAGACTATCTTTTTTTGTTGTCATATATATTGCATGCACAGTGCTTAGAATTTATTGAAGGCAAGAAGTGTTTCCAGGAAAGAGTTGTGGGATTTTTCTTATGTCCAGCCACGAGTATTTGCAGAATTGCAGTATTAGCTCACATGAGTTACAAGCTTTATGCATTCGCATCATGTATAACTGGTTACATGATTGCTTAAAGAGTAGCCTCAAGATACACAGAGTTCTAGACCAACCATGGTTTTCCTGTATTTGGGTGTGCCTGATCTAAAAGCTGGTGTGCAAAAAAATTACTGCCTGTGGAATGAAGAATTACGCAAGTAGAAACACCATATACGTGTTAAGTTAAAATCCGTATTGAAGCTTGTCATGTAGTTTAAAGTGCCTCAGAGAACAATTAGACTTGTTTTTGTCCTGCTGGGTTGCAATATTTTGAAAACTTTTATAATGATGAAGTCCAATTAAGTGAATGAAGCAGTTTCATGTAGCAACTAACAAGTTTGATCAAACCTAGGAATCAAGCCTGACAAAATGACAATAACCAGTAAGCAATTCTTGTGT
Organism: Crypturellus soui; assembly: GCA_032275445.1. Classification (NCBI taxonomy): domain Eukaryota; kingdom Metazoa; phylum Chordata; class Aves; order Tinamiformes; family Tinamidae; genus Crypturellus; species Crypturellus soui. The sequence goes on from JAUBNY010000477.1 coordinate 7,862,700, forward strand.
TGACTTGGAGAATTTTCCCAATGTAATCCTGAAGAGTCCGTTCTGAGAGTAACCTGGAAGGAATAACTTCAAGATCGCCTGTCTGGGTTCCATTGCAGCCTCCTGGTCTGCACAACTAGGCATTTCTGATTTCAGTTACGGAATTGTTATAAAGAACAGTTACTTGCACACAAAATGCCTGCTTTTCTCTAAAAACAGCTGTCTTATTTTGTGAAATTTCAGTTGTTAATGCTTTTTGAAACAGCAATGGTAATTTACTTGCCCCTTTCCTTTCATTTTTTTTGGTAGAAAGAATTGAGATTTGTTTTATTTGAGTTCAGTATTTGGCTATACATACATAATACTATGGACAAGCCAAAAAGAGTTTGTTAAAGATTTGTCAAAGTATTATTTTTGTGCTCAGTTGTGAGGAAGTTGGTTTAAGATATAACCCAGGTTTCATTTTGAGAGCCAAGTGCACAAAAGCCTGAATGAAACTAATTACTCATTTAAAAACAAACAAAAAAGTATATTTAGAGGGAATAAGCTTAATTTTTTTAATATATAATGCTGAAATGTTTTTTCTACCCCAAAGTTTGTCTCCTTATTCTTCAGACCGACCATTGGTACTTGATATTTCTTTCAATCTGTTTATTTTTCTTCTTAAATATGGAATACACTTAAAAAAAAAAAAAAAAGATACTTTTTAAGCTATGTATTTTATGGAATATTTGGTAGAAATCTTAAAACTCACATAAATGAAAGTCCAAGAGAATTTAATAGCAGAGAACTGGAAATGACACAGTGGTTGGCAAAGGGCAGTTCTGAAAATATTCCATTACAAAGCCTTTATCCAAATCTTCAGCACACAAGGAACATTTTATTATTAAGGAATAGCTATTGGAGAATACCTACAATATTCAAACACATTTGGAAAAGAGTAATTTTCCCTAAAAATGCTGTTGAAAAATCCATTTAAGCAGACAAGTTTCCCAGTTCTAATGAATGTGATACATGGTTTCAGAATATGCCAGCTCTGGTGTTCAGGGCAGTAGTCCTGCTTAGTTAAGAATAAAATTTTGCGCATTAAATAGTTGGAGAACAGAAGCCATCTGTTCTTTTTCAGGCGTGACCTTTCATTTAGTTGGAAAAGTGGGTCCTAAACTGTGAATACTTAACAGAATGGCCGCAGTGAAAGCTTGAGAATTATTGTTTGGCTAAAACATTTTTACACAAAACTGTTGTGAATCTAATAAACCGAGGGATTGTACAACCCAAATGCTAGTTGGAGCAGTGACACATATTTTTTGAACGTTATTAATCAATTATGTTGAAAAGTACTTTAGAGATTATATATTTAAACATGAAATATAATTTCTCCAGATGATAGAATAACAGTTTTAAGTCATTTGAATAGTTTCCCTATCCACATTTGCACTTCAGAGGTACAAACACAAGAGCTGAAGCTTTTTCCAGAGAATATTTGTATGGCATTCTCCCTATGCACCCATAACAAAACAGCATACCATATATCTCTCAGTTCTCTTAGAGACATCCTGAATACGATGTCTGCTTATTCTTTGCAGGCTATTAGCAAGCTTTATCTAGACTTACCCTTTCCAGTATTTGCACCTCTTTGGTCATCTTTCCAAGTTTTGTTTGGCTGCTTTGATTTGTGTGTTCCCATTTTGTTCCCAACAAAAATCCTGTTTTTTTTTTTTTTTCCCATTTTCATATGGTCAAATAGCATAATCCTGTCTGCTCATTCTGTTACTTGTGCAACAAGGCTGTCCTCGTAATGGATGGGAGCATTTAGGGCCTAATGTTCATCTAGATTGCATGGTTTTCTTGATGCAACTTCTGTAAGTTGTTCTGGCTACCTGCAGAAACCCAAGCAGCAATCGTTCCCCCTGGCCTCTGGTACTCGTTATGGCCACTGATGTCCCTGTTGTCTTGAAAAGTACTCAAGATATCCCTTGTCTGTTTGGGCATAGATCTTCCTGTATGGACAACTATCTTTTGCTCTGAACCTTCTTTGGAGTTCTGACAGTCATTCTCTGTCCTTTCTGTCACGCTGACATGGATGTGCTATCTGTCAGGCCTGTGAACAAGGGTGTTAATTACAAGACACACTTTCCAATTAAGCAGAGCTAGTTCCTAAAGGATAACGTTGCCTCAGCTTGATTTTATTTAGCCTCTGAACGGCTGAGGTTCTCTGCTCACTCAAGGAGTTATGCGCTGTGTGACAGCATAGCTTCCCTTGGGATCTTCTCCTCACTGCTAAGGTCCTTACCATTCATTTCTGTTGTTTGGCCCTGTCATTCAGCCAGTTGTCTACCCATGCCTTCTGTCTGGAGCTCTCTTCAGCCGAGTGTTACAACACAGATTTTTCAGGTGCATGTAATGGCATAATGCAGGTTTTCACCACCAGGTTTTAGGAAATGTCTGTTCTCATTCTCATATTGGTGTTTTTTTGCTGCCATTTCCCATGCCCTGTTGGGTGTTTTTCTGTTCACCTTAGCTTTGTTACTATTTGTAAGAGATGGAAGTATTTGGTTCAGTGCTCTTCAGCTGTTCTGCATGCTTCATTTCTCCCTTCTCAGGGGTCTCTCTTTTCATTAGATTTGGAGCATGCAGAACTTCATGCAAATGGTTTTATAATAGATGTTTTCTTCTCTGAAGGAATTCTGGACTTTCCACTCACAAGTGGTAATAGAACTATTGTGATACCTGGGGATTAATTCGTTCTCTTAATGCTAATGAGGCAACCAAACGTGTCCCATGTTTCAGAATACAGATGTCTCTTAACTTTTCCCTCAAGGATAGAGGACTTAAGCCCTCAGGCTCCTTGATTGCACTCCCTGACTAAGTGAAAGGTAAATTGGTTGTATTAGGATATTGAATCACAGAGTTTTCCAGTGCTTCTGGGCTCTGTGAGCTTTTTTATTGGTATTTTCAATTAATACTGCACAATAACTTCTTAAATCAGGCAAAACACAGTATCCCTTTATCCAAATTGTGCCAGAAGGCACTTTGTCTCGCTAGGGATGAGCTTTTTAAGAGCATTTTTTCCCCATTTGAATCTTCAACTCTCCTGAGGCCTCATCTAATTCCTGCAGTTAAATTCAGAATTACCGTTCTTGTTCTACATATCTAGTTATAACCTATTCAGCAATTTAAGAACTAATAACAGTCAGAGCTACTATTAAACACGTTGCTAAGTTAAATTTGCATTACTGTAGATTAGGAGATGTATTCATAAGGGCACATCCTCTCACTGTACAAATAACTGGTTGCCTGTCAGTTCGGCTCTTACAGTACTTGTGTGTTTGCTTGATCTTTGCAGAGAAATGCTGTTTATTTCTCCTCTTCAGCCAGTGTTATTATGTGTTTTTTTTTTTTTTTTTTTTTTTTTTTTTTTTTTTTTTTTTTTAGTTTTCTTGTTTGTTTATTGACTAGGGAGCTCACTAGAGAACAAGGGCAACGATGGTGCATTATCTCCTTTCTTCTGCTAGTGTTCTGAAATTGAATTCTGGAGCCAGTTTTCGATCTCTGAAGCTGATGCAGTCTGGCCTCACTGTGGTCTATGAATGTACAGCCTTACGTGGTGGTCGCAGTTCTGTGTTCTTTGTCTTTGAAGCAGTTATCTTCTGACGCAAATGATAATCCACGCTGCATCTCTGCCTTGGATAATAACAAAGTGTTACAATTCTCTGTTCCAAGGCTGCTCAGTGGTTAGCTGCTGCTTCTGTTTTCTGGTTGGAAAGACTAATACATTCTGTCCCTCTTCCTGTGAGACAAGAGGGGAACGGGATGCTGAAACTGGTATTCTGAGAAAAGGCTACAGGGATCATATAGACATGATGTTAAAAATAGCCTAGCAAATTAAAGCAATAACATTTCACTAGGATGCTCAAATCCAATGGAATGATTTTAAGGAACTCAGCAGACTGTGCTCTGTGCATTTTATTTTACCCTATGTGGAATGGGAAAAATTTGAGGTCTACCTTGGATATACGACTGTAGCACTTAAAGGAAACTGCCTAATAGCGTGATGTGCCTCTATACAGTGTCAGTGTACAGCCCATTCCAAAGGGTAAGTGTTAAGGTTATATAACATTTCCTTCTAATTTAAAGGGAAATGGTTCAACAGAATGAACTGACTGACAGTGTAACCAATTCAGTGATAGGCTACTCAGTGCTCAAGTGCTCCTAACGAAATTCAGTGTGTATCAGTGTCATAGACATAGACTCATAGACAGCTAAACTGTTCCAAATAACCACTTCTTATTCCTCTGCTATAAATGTGATAGGGTAATAACATGTGCAGGAATGATGCTGAACTTGGTAAAGAAAAAAATACCCCAACCAGCTGTTGCTTGATGGAAGAGCCTGCAGATCATCTATAATGTGAAAGCACTGCTGACTGGGAACAGGCACGATGGGCTTTCAGACGCAAGCGTGCATTGCCATATTCAGACTTTTTAGAGATGGGTTAGGCACCTTCCAGCTTATTTCCATTAGTGCATAATTGTTTAGGCTTCTGCAGCTCAAAGGAGGGAATTGGTGTTTGTTGTGATGACTGGATGAGGAAGCAAACATATATTCTGCCTTCTGAAAAAGGTCCGTAAGCTTGAGAATACTTACAAAATGTACGTGTTCAGTGTGAATTCATAAGGAGATAATTCAACTTCAGTTGTCATTTAGTAATTTCCTTCCCCATTCTAGTTCTCATAGCATGAAAGCAGTAATAGATTGCAGTGGATTCTGGAATGCGGATTCATGTAAAAATGTTACATGGGTTGTAACTTAGGGAGGACAAAATCAAGATGATACAAAATGGGTTTGGGTAGTGATTGTTTTTATTTCTTCGTGGACTGCATATTTGATCGGTGTGTGCAATGTGATTGTATGAGTGGTGAAGTACAACTTCCATCACTTTCATGAGCTACTGTTAAGATATCTCCAGTACAAAAAAAGGCAGTAATGATGTTGGAGTAACATTCTGCAAAACGGTTTTAAAACTTCATGTCATTCATTCTGATAAAGTCTGTTTGTGACTCCCTGGAAAATGCATGCTTGACAGTAAGTTTACCTAAGTGTTCCTAGTGAAGTTAATATTATAAAAATCATGTTCTATAAGAACCAGCTAGATGTAATTGCTGTGGCTTGTGATTTAACAAAACAGTGTGAGTGGAGATGTATCCAGGCTCTATGACTCTGGCTGTCTCAAGTTAGTGTTTGTTACACAGCATCTAATGAAAGCAAATCTGTGTCGATTTTTATGTGACCCAGAGGGCTTTGCTTTCAGACAAATTGTCCTTTCTAATGTTCTGGGGAGTGATAGAGGCCTTTAAGCTGTTTTCCTGTGCTTAGGTAAAAAGCTGTAAATAGCTGGTATAAACTCCCTGCAATGGTTCTAAGCGACCTTCTGCAATATAAAAGCTAGCATATGTAACAGCACAACAGTGTTAGGAAGAACATGCTCAATGGGTCCCCTTTTTTTTCTTATCTAATGCTATGTTCCAATTCATGACTTAATTTCTTGCTTACAATACTGCTTGTGATAATCATCTGCTTTCCTCTTCTTGGCTCTATTTGGCCTTGAATTTCAGCACTAGACTACCCTTAAGCAGAAAAAAAGAAGTAAGAGCTAAAGGATGCCAAGCACGTGTTGACCATGGCATAGAAGTTGGAATTCTTATAAGCTTAATTATAAATGTATCCCAAAAGGTTTTCTATTTTTGAATATCTGTTTATAACTTATTAGTAACTTATTAGTTAGGTTTTCTTATTGAAATTTAATTAAGATATTATTTGATACAATATATATTTTTTCAAAGTTGCTGTTAGATTTTTAAACATTTGATTTTGTAAGGGAAGTGAGAATTCTTCAGATATTAATTTTAAAAAGAAATACATCCAAAAGTTTTTCCAGAACTCACAGCTTTTTTTTATTAAAATATTTGGTGGAAGCTGAATTATTAAATTACTATGACTTTTAATCGTGAAATATTTAAAAAGTGAATGCAGTTTAAAACCACCACCCTCTAAGAAAATATAACTTAAAACAGTGAATTAGATCAACAGCTTACACCTTTTGAAATGCTTTAGGGGGTCTTTCTTCTCACCAACACAAGGTGTTTTCTAGTAGTAGATACCTGAGATCATAAGAGTTCTGCTGTACCACTATATATTTTCATATATAGCTCCCTGATCTGTTTCTTGTCACTACAGTGTCTTGGGTATTAGTTTTATTACATAGTGTGGAGGCAAAAATTGAACATAATTTTGAAGATCATCTACAGCATTTGTAGATAACTGATCGATAGTTCTCATCAATTTCTTTTGATATATCAACATTATAAGTTGTTTTCATGAACCTCTTACGAGTTGAATTTGTCTTTATTCTCTAACTAGGTAGCAAAGTGGGAAAAAGCTTGGGCTTATATATTTCACTTCCCTGCCTTTTGCCCTGCAGCTGAAGGGGAAAAAAACAGGGAGCTCCATGGGTAACCTGAGACTAACTGATGCCAGGATGGAGGGCTAGGCCTTCCTGAAGGCTTTTTTGTTTGTTTGTTTTGTTTTCACTTTTCATCTAGATAACAGGTATGGGAAAAAATAAAGAGGAACAATAACTATGTCAAAAGACAGCGGAATCATGCAGGAAAAAAGTTTGTTATGTTTTGTTTCAGAATTAGTATTCCAAGTTAATATTTGAACAAATTAAGGTCTAGAACTATTCTAAACTCAGTTCTACAAGAAAAAAAAAAAGTCACTCAGTCACAGTATATGTATTTTAATACAGTTTAATAATATGCTGTTAGACTGTTTGATTTTTACGCCTCAGGGCAGCACTGAACACTATTTCTAATTTAAGACTCTTCCTCTCTTTAGTACTTTCTCTTATATCCAAATCTGAATCTACAAATGTAAAACCTGACTTTTGAAATATTTGCTTTTTTGAACACTCTTCTTTAAAGGACCTGTCAGGATCTCTCTCCCAAATGCTAGACGCTTGAAGGATAAGGGAGGAGCAATGTTGCATGGCCCAAACACATGTGCTTTCGTCATTAGCAAGGTACAGCATGACCTCATGTTGACCTCAAAGGTAAATCGCTAACAGGGAACGATTATACATGCCTGTGAAAACAGCCTAGTCGTGAGCATAATCAAAACAATAACTTCAGTGTGTAGAATAAAATTAAATTTACACCTCTGTCTGCCTTTCTCTTTCTCTCTCTGTCTCTCTCCAGATCTCCTCTTGAGAGAATGTTGTGTTTTTTATGTATGTGTGTGTCGCAAAAGGAAATTACAGTTTTTGAGGTCATAATAAATGCCTAAGTATTGGGAACCCATCTTGTATCTAATTTAGCCAGATTGTAAAAGTATATAATTGATTGCTCCTTTTAACTAAAGGTTACATTTATTGTCTAGAGTATTGATATTGCAGCCTTGAGAATGTGTCTTTATTACCCTGGGGAATACGATGTAGTGGTGAAATGTATAGTTCATTAAGACTTACGGGAATGTCTTTTAAATATCAATATATTAATTCTTGTGTGCTTATGTTTAGACTGCCACACAAACATACGATATTTTATATTTTGCATAAAGGATTGTAAATATTCTGTAGCATTTTGTGATACATCTCTACATGTGTTGGAATGTGATTTAGCTAGCAGTTCTGAGCTGTTTGAAGAAGAATTGCTGCCAGCATCTTGGAACTGTTAGCCGTGTTTTCCCATATGAGTTGTATAATAATATTGTTTGATATAAATTTGTGTTCTTTTTAATAGAATGAGAGAGCATATTCCTTCTGCGGAACAATAGAATACATGGCTCCAGATATTGTAAAAGGAGGAGATACCGGCCATGATAAGGTATGTTCTGTCCAGTTTCCTCTATTACTAAGGAGTTTAGTTTTCCAGGTAACACTGTTCAGATGTTATCTTATTTAAACATGCTTTATTTCAGGTTGTCATAGTATAGATGTTTAGCTATGTTCAAAATCATGAATACAATGTATTTTTGCATTGTAAATCAAATTTTTAGTGTAGTCTAAGTAAAGGCAACTTAAATCTATTTAGATTAATTTCTGTTCTATTAATGTTTTTCTGATTTGTTTAAACTTTAGCAGAGGAACAGAAGAGAATTAGCTGATAAATTCTCATACTTAAAAACTAATTCAAATGAGAAAAAATTGCTTCACAGATAGCTAACATTGTGATATGCCTTAAATTGTACTATAGGTTAAGCTACTATCATTTCTTTCTTGAAGTTTGGAGTTGGCCTTTATGAAATATTCTCCACTTGGCTTGAGGTTTAAGTTTTATTATGAAACACATAATAAAACAAATCAGTATTTGATGACTGATGGCTGGTCGAAATTTCTTTTAGTTAGGTAACGACCAAGAAGATATTATTAACAGATGATATTTGAAACAATCTTATGTATCTCTTCACTATAGGAATTCTACAACATCCCTAGATAACTTCTTCTGATAGCTTGTTACTTTAGGAGTTTTCCTGAATATACAATCTTTTTGTTTGTTTGTTTGTTTAGGTTTGTTTGACTTGGTTTTCTCTTAGTGGTCACAACTACTTTTATAACAGCCTTTTTAAGAATTAGAAAATGTTTGTCTTCTATTTTACCTCTTTTTTTTTTCTGCACTAATCGAGCTTATACTTTTCCTTGGAGATGCTTTCTTCTTTTCTCAATGTTCATTCTTTTCTTTTGGTCTCTGAATTGTCCTGTATATTTCCTTAAATTGGGAGCACTGTAATTGGTGCAGTATTTGATGTAGATTTTGGCAATTTGGA
>JAUBNY010000477.1:7871601-7886497 GCA_032275445.1 Crypturellus soui
GAATTGTCCTGTATATTTCCTTAAATTGGGAGCACTGTAATTGGTGCAGTATTTGATGTAGATTTTGGCAATTTGGAGTGTAACTCCAAATTCTCTATAATTCTTGCATTAATAAAAATAGAACATACTTTGTCTTTCTACTGGAACTCACAATTAATTGATATTCTGTCTTCTGCATCTTTTTCTACAGTGATGATTGTTTAATCATTATTATAAGTGGAACTTTATATTTCTGCATTTGAACACTTTTCTGCACTCTGTCCTGTTGCTTTCATCTTGCCGGTTTCAGAGCTTCTTTAAAGTGTATCAGGGGCTTTGAATTCTGATTCTGTCTTCTGAAGAGCTTCCAAATTTAGTATCATTCTTAGTTTGATGGGAAATCTCTACTGTTATCTTTAATCTGTTCTAGTTGATATTTTCATCAAACCAGAGCCCCATGCTGTTCTATAAGAAAGAGTGTCAGAGTTTGACAGCAGATGATTGACACCTGATAAATAAGTGTGATTTTTTTCCACTGCCTGTGTTCCCGTGTGGTCATGGTTATTTGTACCTCTCACTTCCTTGGCTCACTATTGGTAATGTGATATGGCACAGTGATACGTGGTTTTTAGCATATTTCATACCTGTATATCTAGCAGCCCCATGATCTTATCTTAAAAAAAAAAAAAAAGATTTTTTTCTTGTTCTGTTTTTGATTGCTCGATGTCTTTGCTTTGTAATGTGTCCTCCAGCAGCTTTAAAACTTGCTCCAATATTACATGTAATAAAAGATTTGAGTGATTTCTAATTATGTAAATCATTTTCTTTAAAAAAACAACAACAACAAAGGCAGATACTGATTAAAAAAAAAAGTGTTATTCTGAGATTGTCCCGGATAATTGCATGTTTGCAAATGTAATCCATAACAATACAGACCTCTTCAGTTAGTTCTTTTAGACACTCTTAGCTGAATACACCAAACCAGATTTTTCTTTCTGTCTTAAACAGAAAAACTAAAAATGAGACTAAATTTGGATTTCTTCATTAATTGTCTTCCTATGTTATTTTATGTCAACACAAGCAAACCAGAAGTTCAGTTTCCTGCATTTGCAAATTTAATGGAAGGAAAACTGAGAAGTTTAAACATCTGTAGCTAAAATTATTTTTCCTAAATGAAGTTGAAACTAGACTTCTTTCATTATTATTCATAGTAGCATCCTTCCTGATGGAAGGAAGAAATACTTATGAGTAAAAGCAGTTATTTTTAATTATTTTTATCACAATTATTAAATTAAAATTTAATTATTTTTATAATTAAAAATATTTTTCATCATTGACAGAGTACATGAGTGCAGAGATCTTTCAAATTGCATCTCAAGAAAAAAAATAAATTTGGCTTTCTCTGTCCAGGGAAATACCTAGCCTTGAATCCTTGGATTCATGTAGCCTACTTCATGTATTGAAATAGTCAGACAAACCTGGAGACAGTATAGCTAAGGGAGTCATCTGAAGCATTTTTGAGGTCCCGATCTTAAGAGAAATGACCAAAAAAAGAAAAGAAAATTATGAATAATGAGTAACGTTTATGTGTGTGGGGGGGTGAATATATAAGATAGCATTTTGGAAGTAAAAGATCACAGGTATTACTAGGTGATATAACACAGAAATTCCATTAAATTTTTGAGTGTCCCAATTAACTGTAACCTATAGACTTCCAGTGTGCCTTTCAGATGTTCTTAGATTTCGTTTTCAGACTCCTAAAATTTCATGCCTCATTCCTTTTATGAAGCCTTAGGTGTCTTTTTATTTGGAATCTGCTTTAGAATTCTTACCCCTTAACAGCTATGAAGACAAAAATAAATTTGGGGGTAAAAGAAATGAAACTTCTGTAGTCGGGAAAAAGAGAATTCAATTTCAAAAGCTAAGCTGAGATATTCTGAAGTTAAATGAATTTAGCATTGAGAATATATACTTAGTTCAGTCAGTACTGCAGTCCTTTCAGCTTTTTTTTATTCATCCATCCTTCACTATATCCTGTCCAGGGTGATAGGTAGGGCCCTGCTCTTCTTGTTTGCTGTTTACTAGATGCATTGTTTTGTTTTTCCTTTTATTAGCAATATTTTCGTGCTGTATTGTAACATTCCTAATTATTTTTTTTACAGGCTGTTGATTGGTGGAGTGTTGGTGTTCTCATGTATGAGTTATTAACTGGAGCATCACCATTTACAGTTGATGGAGAGAAAAATTCACAAGCAGAGATTTCTAGGTGAGATTCTAAACAGTATTGTGTGCACATACTCTTCCACAAAGTGCCATATAAATTTATGCTGGGGGAGTTCAAAACTAAAAATTAGGAAGAAAGCAACACTAGAGCAATCATTTTGATGTTCTGCTTAAGAGAATGACATCTGGACAGGTTTTATTAACATTAACATATTACTGAAATATCAACGGGTCCTTGAAGGGCAGTTCTGTTGATGTAAATTATGGTGGAACCACAGCTTTGTAGATGATATTCAGCCCCATTGTATGTATGTTTAGTGTTTGGAAAAAGTCAAACTAAGTAAGTTCCAGGCAAACAAAAAAATCAAATTCAAAATCTTGATACATAATTAATCATTTAGCTGGAGAGATTTTTATAAGCTCTTGCTAAGTCAGTACCATCAAACCATAGCTTTAAAGCATGGCCTCTCTTTTTGTCAAAGGTAACATCTTATTAGTATATAACATTTATTTTATGAATATATGACATTGAATCAAAGAATGTGATCCTTTCCAGCCATAGTTGTGTTTCAGAGAAAAAAAGTGAGTATGAAGCTTAGAGGATAAAGATAAACCGTAGCATTTTTGTTTTATTTTTATATGTTTTATATCTCAGATTTTCAGATGAGATTAAACTCAAAACTGAGAAACCGCACGGTTGCTAACATCTTTCTTCTGGTAGTCAATAACCTAATTTCTGACCTAAATTTATTAGTGGTAAGGTTACTGCTTTGTTTTCATGGACTAGTATTGTTTCTTTCTAAGTTTCTGTTCTGGGTGGTGTGTGCACATTCGTAGACATCAGTTCTTTCACTTTTCATCTTTAATTTTGATAAATGTACAAGGTAAGTTCCAGTAGTTTTCTTATGGTAAGGATGCTCCTCAATCTCCAGGTTCTGGAGGAAACTCTTTTCTTAACTCAGTTTGTAGTGATTTTTTTCTTACATATGGAAAATTTTAACTGTATTCCAGCTAAGATTTCAAAATTTCTGTTGGTATGAGAAGTAATAATTGACCATCTGAGCAAAAAGGCATTCCTTCCTTTTTTTCAGGTTCCTCATGTTGATGGTAATGATAGCCTCAAGAAATTTAATTCCTTTTTCTTTAGAGCTTTTAAGTGATGTTTTTTTTTTTTTTTTTATAAGTGAAAAGTATCATTATATATCACTATATGACTGTATTTGAGACTTGAGTAATGAAGTAATAGGAAAGGGATGAAATCAAGTTGCCCCTGCTTTCTGAATCCCTCTCGTTGATGGCTCCTCCTTTCAGGGATGACCTTTTTTGTGCGTTTGGAGTTCAGTATGTGGTGAATGTTGCATTCCTTTTCAATGAGTATCTGAGAACATTGCTGTCTTCCCTGTCCTGGCTGCTGAAGACAGGAAAGGTCATGTGGAACCTTCTGGGGAATGGTGATTTTGCTGCTTGCTTTGGGGAGCAGTGGGAGTGCTTGGGAAATTCCTGGAAGATGGGTAGACCAGGCATTAAAAAAGGGATAGGTGTGAGATATCAGCACGCTGTCATCCTGCAGCGCAGGTAGGAAATGAAATACCTCTTGGGGTCCTCTTTTTCTAGACATTGAATGGAGCTATCTAGAGTTTGCAGAGGTTTAGATAGCAGCAAGACTGCTGATTTTGGAGCAGGCCTGAAAGAAATGACCCACCTGTCAAGATGCACTAGCTTGTTAAATTTATTAATTGTTGTGTCAGAAATATGCCCCCAATATTTATTTCTAGCTTGAGTAAAATGAATTCTTTCAAGAAATAACAGCTCTCTACCCTAAGGCTTTCTGGCCTAAAAGCTATGTTTTTTATTTCCTTTTTTCTTTGCAAGTCAGTTCCTTTTACCATTAAGGGTACATTCTCAGTTTACACTTAATGCCTTTTGGGAGGTGGGGGAATACTAATTTCTTCAGTTATGCCTGCAGCCTTTCCTGTAATGTTGAATGGGAATGCAAATTCTAGGTGCTCTTTCACCTGTAATTTAAACAGATTCCAGATTCTCTCCATTGCTTTCTTTCATCTTTCTGGTTTCATTTCTTCTCTCTCACTTTAAACAAAAAAAAAAAAGAAAAAAGAAAGAAAAAAAGAATTGCAAATAACTTCCTTATGTATTTGCAGCTGTCAGTAGTGATGAAATCAGTAACACTGGCACAGAGATTTGAGTTGGTATAAACCTCTTTCCTGATGTCAGATTTATTCTAAATAGAGTTATGTTCTGTAACTTTAATAACTTTAGCATGCTAATTACCACAGACTTAGAGAATTCCGTTCTTTCCTATTCATTCACCAGCTCTGAAAGCATAAGTTTCATGGAGCTTGATTTTTCTAAGTTTCTGGATTAGCGGGGAAGGGGAAGAAAAAAAGTCATGTTCTAAATGAATTCTGATCCTTTCCTTATTCTACACAGCTTTTCAGTAAAGCAGATGGTTTTAAGACAGTTGTAAGGACTGTATCAAATCTACAAAACAACTCTAAACTGGGAATCCACAATTAGGTCTGCTTTTGGAACAGAAGAATCTGGCGTTAGTTGTTCTAATCTGTTCACTTTCAAATTTGAAGGTGAAAAGTCTGCTCTGAAAGCTTTCCACTCAGCGCTCTCAAAGAATTAAAATTTGGGATGACTTTTTCCCGTTCCCTCAACTTTAGGATGGATATGTATCTTTCTGGTGATACTTATGCTGCAGTTCTGAGAATGCTGATAATGAGACTACAGAGGAGTAGAATAAACCTAATGTTTTTGTTCGTCAACAAACCAGTGATACTTTCATATAGTTTTCTGTAATTTTATCGTGTCTTCTACCTTGCAGAAACAAAAATATGAACTTCAGATCCTGCACTTTTGGGTTTTGTTATCTTCACTTGCAGGCTGTATACTCCAATTCTGTTTTCTGTCTTTTAACCAGTTTCTAGCCACAGTTGTTCTTGTTATCCCATGGCAATTTAGTTTCCATAAACATCTCGGTTACTTTGCTGAAAACTTCTTGTAAAACTATATAACTATCATCAATCAATTACTCTTGTACACATCCGTGTTAACCCCTTCTAAGAACTGCTGAAGAGTTTTGTGGAGGAACTTCCCTTTACAAAAATCACACTGACTTTTCTTCTGATAGGTGATATTTATCCATCTGTCTTCTAATCTGACACTTAATTATAACTCCTGATCTGTCTCTGTGAATGTTGTGCTTACCTGTTGCTGATTCCCCATATCTTGTTGTTTCACTTTTGCCATCCCCACCTGTCTTTCGAGTATCATGGAAGTTGAAGTGGAATGTTAAACAGTACTGTTACTATAGCAAATCTTTTTATTTTTTTAACAGTTAATATGGTAAGTAATTGCCAAATCCATCTTGTCCGTTTTCATAGGAGAATATTAAAAAGTGAGCCACCTTATCCACAAGAAATGAGTGCACTATCTAAAGATATAATTCAGCGTCTTCTGATGAAAGATCCCAAGAAGAGACTAGGTTGTGGTCCAACTGATGCTGATGAAATCAAACAACATCCTTTTTTCCAGGTAAAGAAAAAAAATTATTCCCAGATTCCCCGAACTCTATTTCAGTTCCTTTAGAAGGTGTGGTAACTACACGAATAATTGAAGTTAGTTAGAGTATCTGTGTGCTTATGTATATACTTCATGTACGTGCCACAACAAGAACATGGAAGCCTTTCACTTCCTTTTGTCGTGGCTTGTAACAGTTACTTTAAGCAGCCAAAAATGCGATATTTAAATCAGGAGATTTAATGGAAACCTCTTAGTTGTGTGTAGGTATGCTTTTTTTTTTTTCCCCCCACCAATATTATTAACAACATTTGAATATTGAGAAAATTATTTGACAACCTTCTCTTGGGAATTAAATTTTATTCTGAATTAATAGTTTTTAATTCCATTCAGATCTGAGTGCATTAACTAATGCTTGGATTCAAACAATTCCACAAGAATGTATTTGCTAAACTAAATGGCTACTTTCATTGCTGCTAGTATTGTCTCTGTGCTTTTAAACATAAAAATTAAAAGAAATGGTCAATTGGAAATTTCTAGTAATGGTTATAAAACTAAATATATTTTTAATTAGTGTAAATGTTGGACTAGTTAAAATTGGCAGCATAAATTAGAAATGAAAAACAAATATTTTCAGTGTAATTATATTAACATTCGACATAGGCAGAAACTTGGATTTTTAACTTTCCGGTTTGTTTTTGTTCTTTTTGCATTTCCATCATCTATTATGATTTTAAAACTGTATCATGGCTACACACAAGTAAGTACAGAAATAATATTTATTAACTAAGGAAAGTAGCAGGATACATGCTTCTGCTTATGCGTTATAGCAAATGGGGTTAGAACTGTTTTATTTTGGACAAGTCTTTATATTTTCAATATACTTCCTGTTAAATTTTCATTTGATTTAATAATCTTTTCCTTTTATCTTTTTTAGAATATAAACTGGGATGATTTAGCTGCCAAGAAAGTATCAGCTCCATTTAAACCAGTAATAAGAGACGAGTTAGACGTCAGTAACTTTGCAGAAGAGTTTACAGAAATGGATCCAACGTATTCTCCTGCAGCTACCCCTCAGACTTCAGAAAGAGTATTTCAGGTATTTGGGGGGAAACTAGCTAGTTTGAAGTACGAATCTTCTTCGTTACTGCAAAAAAATGGAAGCAGAGGCAGATTTTTAGCATTAATTCCCATTTTTTAAATTATTTTTTTATTTATACGTGTAGACAGTCATAGGACAACTTCCAACAAGCCTCACTGAAGATGAGGCCTAACACTGAGCACAGTGATATCTCCCAATTACAGTTTCTAAATTATGTTATGAATATAATTTTCTTTTTTCTTTTAAAGTTGTTCTAAAACTTTTGGTGTTTAGTATGTAACATAATTCTTTGTGTACAACAATTTCAAACTGCTGTTCTCTGATGTCTCAATTCTGTAGGGATATTCTTTCGTTGCACCTTCTATTTTGTTTAAACGCAATGCAGCTACAGTAGATCCAATTCAGTTTCATGTGGGGGATGAACGGCCTGGAATTGCAACTATTGCCAGAAGTGCTATGATGAAGGTAATAATGATATCAAGAGCGAAATTAATCGGGTTAATTTGGAAGTGCATAAAATTTTCAAAGAAACAGTTGCAGGCTGGGCTAGAGATCACAAAACAATCATGTTTATTCTTTATTGGCTCCTCAGGTGATTCAGGCATATATTTTACATGTGGTACTATTAAAAAGTTAGAAATGAGAAAATTGTCTCATTTTCCAGGAGATGGAGTATAATAATAATACTGATTTAACTCCTGATAGTTCTTACTCATCCAACTATAACATATATTTTGAAGATATTTTATTCATGTCAGAGTTCCTTTTATAATGAATTTGCCCAAAACTATGTATAGCTGTGTGAAGCCCTTTAAGAATACACAGTATTCTGATATCTTCCAATGAGCACATAATTTTGTGGATAAATGTTTTTACAACCATTTCTGCTCTTTGTTTGTCTGAATATTTTGTACCTTAAGCTATTGTGATAGTAATGCTTTATGTAGTGACTATTCTTGTTTAATGTAGCTTAAGATTTGCTCTTTATTAGAATAAAGTTTATGCATTTATTAAATACAAATTAAAAATATATATTTTATCCAAGTGAGCTCTTTTACAATTTTTAAATGCAGATGAAAAATTCTCACAATACTTTACTCTTTGTCTTTGACTGTGTATACTAAAAGTATTCTGCAGAACTAAACACAGACAGTTTCCTAACAGGACTCTCCATTTTATCATCATTATGAACTGGATCTGAAAGAGAAACCATTGGGAGAAGGAAGTTTTTCCATTTGTCGAAAGTGCTTACACAAGAAAACTAGCCAAGAGTATGCAGTAAAAATAATTAGCAAAAGGTATAAATATTCTATAAGACAATAAAAATATTTTCTTTGCTTACTGTCACCCATGGATTAGAATAATGTTCGCTACATTTTTGGAAGTGAAAAATAATTTTAAAATAATTTTCAAATAATTCCTTTTTGAATTTGGAAAAATCTACAGGGGCATACAGCAACTTCATTACTTCTTAAAAAAAAAAAAAAAGTTCTGAGAGGCATTTGAAATTAAGGCTTCCTTTAAGCAAATGTTATCTTCATTAGGAAAGAGAAAAGAAGAAATCTGAAAAATGCTTTTATAATTTTTATAATTCCCAATTGTAGTCTATCCCCGCGTTCCCCTAATTTTCTTCCTAATATGAATACCGTAAAGATTCTCCTGTCTTTAGAACTGAGTGAACTGAACATAGGCTCTTGCTAGCTCCATTTCCTAGGCAGCCTGAGTAATTGCCTAGGACACTATTTTTAAGAAGTATCCATAGTGTGGTTTGCCTCAGGCCCAAATAATTTTGTTGATTGGTTGTTTTTTTTTTGTTAGCCTAAAATGCTATTAGGCCATGTTGTTACAATTCTTATCTCTCCTTCGGATGTTCTGAAGGGAGAACCACCCCAGTGAAGATAGTTGACTTTGTATGTGGGGACCATCAGGTCCTCTTGTAGAACTCTCCTTTTCCTTCCTCTTTTTCTCTGGCTGTTTCTGCATGGGGAGGGACTCTTTGAGGTCTGGATTGGAGGAAGGTTTGTTAGCTTCCTTTTGCTCAGTATTCATCAGGAAATATGTCCCTAGCATGCCGTAAAATGATAGCGGGAAAAGAAAGGGAAAATGTAAGTGTACTATTATCAAAATGATTGTTGACAGTGATCTCTTCCTCCAAGACGTTTGGCTGTACCTCTGTTTTTCCAGACTCTAGAAATAACTATTCACAAGACTTTAGTCTTTTGTCACACCTTTTCTGCACTGCATAAGCTCAAGAAAGACACCTAAATATGTATGTTTGTGCATGAGGCCAGTTTTCTAAATTCTTTCTGCTGAGTCAAAACTCCTAGTGGAGTCTAAAGAGAGTGAGTTGGACTGGGCACTAGATGCAGGATTCACTTACGTAAACATAGGCATCTATCTGGTGCTGTCTATTCAGCGGCTGTTGGCTGTCCTACCTGTCCTCCAGTTCCCATCAAGCTTGTGAGTATTAGTTTTATGCAGATATCTTCCAGGCTTTCCCAAATGACATGAAACGACGGAGTCATGTTCTAGGTGTGCATTTTAGGCTGAACTCTAAAGTTCACCGTGCACATTTCACTAGCTAGAAATCACAGGTTATAATGGGAGCTTGGGCACATAGACATTGACATTCAGGTGATTTCATACAAAATTCTGTCTTGTGTCTACATTCAGAGGGATTTTTCTTTTCCCCCAAGTGGTTCAAGCAGAGCTGCTGGTCAGTACTTAAACAAAAGGATTCTAATGTTTCTGGATAACTATGAGCAAGCTAGTTATTTCCCATAGAAATAAACTTTCAGGAACTCTGCCTCTCAGTGATATTACTCACAGGTTCTTTTGCACTTTCTCCTTCACCTTGGTGGAACAGGCTAAAGGAAGGTAAGAAGTGGTCTATAAGTAAAGATTTTCTGTGATTGCAGGCTGTAGACAGACTTGGGGAATGCTTTCCAAGTATCCTGAGGTTGCTATAAACTTACAGCCTGAATGAGGTGGGCCAGCCTTGAACCAAAAACTGTTTAGGTGTAAATAATACTGTTCTGAGGACAACACTATTAATCTAAACTCCCGATAATGAGAAAAGTGCTAACCTGTCAGTATTTTTTTCTTCTTTCAAAAGCTGTTAGTCTTTCATTCCTTCCCATAACAAAGGTACCAAAGAAAGTGAATCCTGTACCTAGGAAAACCTTCTCATGATACTTCAGATGATAGTTCAGATGAAGAGCTGGTCTCCACTATTGCTTTGTCTTTATTGCTCCGTACCAACAATTTTATCTGTCTGAAGCCCAGTAAAATAGTGGTGGAGTCTTGTAAACTTGCTGGATTTGGTATCTTAAAACTTCCCAAATGTTTTTCATAATATTATCTATCTATAAATCTGAGATGATAACAATATTTATATTAGGGAAATATTTTTGAAAAGTTCAGACAGAAATATCTAAATTCATGATACTGAGCCTTTTCAGTCTGTTTCCTGTCTCTGCCTTTTCCTGATATTATTTCCTATGAGATAAAGACTGTTGGAGACAATTTAAGCTCAGGAATCACTTGTGGTTTCAACAACAGCAACCAAGATGCAAGCAGAAAAGCTTAGTTTACCTCTTGGCTATTGGAAGTGTGCAGAAAAACAGAATCCTTTTGCACAAAATTCTCACTGCATTTCTAATCCTGTTGGGGGCTGGAGGGGGGGGGAAGCTCTCACAAGAGAACAAGATGTGTAGTGAGAAAGGTTCTTCCTGTGTCATCTGGCAGTCCATTCTATAAGTCAGTGCAGGTTTAGCCATTCTGCTCAGTAGGAGAAAGTTTGGGCAAAATTTCTCAGGCATCTTTTGGCCCAAAATAAAGACATGTTTTTTTTTTTTTTTTAGATGAAAATGAAATATTTTGCTTTTTCCCCATTCAAAGAGCATCTTTTAATGTTCATGTGATGTGTGTGGTTTTTTTTTTTTAATTATTTTTCTTTCTTCTTCTAACAGTATGTCAGTACTTGAAAGAATTGGCAGGTGACTTCCCCTCTGGTGCTAATCTCTGTTCCATTTCAAATTTTTACAAAGGCTGGTCTAAGGGTTCTTGCGTATAGCATAATTCATTTATGGATAACATTATCCTTTTCCTAATAGGAGCTTTTGATCTCTCAATACAGCTTTAAAAGCACTTACGCTATGTAAGACTGGAAAGGGTAGAACCAAAAATTTGAGTCTTTGAAATAAAGATGAACTAACCCAGATATTTGTAGGAACAGAGGTGAAGTCAAATTGCCCTAGACTAAGGGAAAGGTTTGTTTTTGATAGAAAATATAATACTTTTTCCGTGCTTACTGTAACAATTAGCAAGTTCCAGTTGCATCAAAATGTTGTCTGGTTGGGGGTGGTATCTTTTTGTCTTAGCTTGTCAGGTTACTTAAAGCGTTGTGCTTAGCTCACTTTAAACATGAATGAGCTTTCAATAGTGTTCATGAAGTTGTAATATTCCAAGAGTCTGGGTTACAAGCTATTTAAGAAAATAGATATAATACTTTTAAAGTGCAGTTTGCTCAGTAAAACTGGATTAAAATGACTACTCAACTTTTCCAGAATGGAAGCCAACACCCAGAGAGAAATAACAGCCCTGAAACTCTGCGAAGCACACCCCAATGTAGTGAAGTTGCATGAAGTTTATCACGATCAGGTAATTTAAAGAATTAATAATCACTACACATCCAAAGTCTAACTTTTTTATCTCCCTGCAGACTTGTCTTTTTACATGGCAGTATTGCATTTTTTGTAAATAAATAAATTGTCTGAAACAGAGAAAACGCAAACAGTCTTCAATCTCAGTGAAATCAATAGCAACAATGTCATCTGAAACTTGGTCCTTCTTCTTGGTCTGATGCATTACAAAGCAGCAATTTTAACCATATAAGCTCTGAAAACCTATCAAACCTATCTCTGCAATGAATGTTGGGCTGTAGTGCAAATGTTTAATGTTCTTTACTTTTCTTGTTTTAGCTTCACACATTTCTAGTGATGGAATTGCTTAAGGGAGGAGAATTGCTTGAACGCATTCAGAAGAAGAAACACTTCAGTGAAACAGAAGCCAGTCATATTATGCGCAGACTTGTTTCAGCTGTGAGCCATATGCATGATGTAGGAGTAGTCCATAGAGATCTGAAACCAGAGGTATTGTGGCTTGCTTGTATATGTTACTGCATTGAGTTATTAAGCATCTGCAATATATCTGTATTTCTCTTTCCTTTTTTTTATTACAGATTTTTTTAAAATAAAACAACACATTTTTAGTAAATTCGATCAATAGTTTTCTGTTTATAGGTAAAAGTAACTATCATGAAACACTCAGTTTTGTCTACAATTTACACTGACTTGTTTAGAAACATTTTTGGTTTTGCCAGAAGTACTTATTTATTTACGATATGAAACCGCTTACGAGCAGGGCTGGTTTGCTTGGGTATTTCACCTGTACAATTCCATCTTTTATTTAACATTAATTTCCTTTGTAGGCCTTGCAACACTCTTGTACTGTTTTACTTTTCAGTTAAACACAAAATGAACTACAAACTAATATAAACTGCTAGTAAAGATGTGTGATTTGATTTCAGTGAGTTCCATAATTTCTCAAGAGAAAATATTATGTTATTTAATACATACTTTTCAGTAATTACTTGTTCTGAGCCTTGATTGTGTTTTTATCCTGCAACAGTGTTTTGTTCTCTCAGTAATTCACTTTAGGATATTATGGTTTACCACTGGCTTTGGTCTGCTACTTGAAGCCAATATTTACTGATATTTATTGATGATTGCAGTTATAACTCAGCAGCTTGCCAAACCCTACCCATCCCAAGTTTGAAATACTCCCCCATTCCTACTGATGTTTCATCCTTTCGTGATGTAACTTCTGTTCTCTTACAAACCTACCTCTTTTGTAGCACTTCCAATTCAATAGGTAAAATGTTTTTTTCCAGTTGATGGTATTGAAGTGTTTTTGAAAATCAATTCAAAACCTAAGCTTTTTGAAAGCACCTTTTTACTGGAGTCTACATACTACAAAAGCAATGCAATAAAAGGGGTTATTGTGAAAATGTAATGTGTCAGTTGAAAATACAGCTCTTACAAAATTTTCTTTGCTCACGCCATCAAGGGAACAAAACAGCTTTTGAAATAAGTCATTGTTAAAAGGACAAAGTGTAGAAGTCCTTTCTCTTTTCCTTTTCTCTTTCTTTTACATTTTATTATTTTGAATATAAGGGCGAGATTTAGGTTGCTGAGGAAGTCTTCAATTCTCCAGCCTGTTCAGAAACAGAAGTTCGGAAGTCCAAGTAATGAAGGGTTAGCCAGCAATTTGCAGAATGTGTTGCCTTTATAAAGATGGACTGAACCATCCTGTCTCCTTCCTGCTTGTGTTTTGAAAGCTACTATTTTAGGTTCATTTATGGACCTAGTATAGGATTTGCAACCTTCTCAATATAGGTGTGGCTTTTGTAGCTTGCTGTAAAATGATACGTAGGAAACCTTGTTGTTGTTCAGCAGTTCCAGTCTGAGTTTATTCTGTAGAAAATAGGTTTCAGAAGTAAACAAATGCAGAAAAAAGTCATAAATATGAAGTATTCTAAACAACTTTCTGACCAGTGCTGGTATTAATTTTTGTTTGCTTTTCAGAATTTATTGTTTACAGATGAAACTGATAATTCAGAAATAAAAATAATTGATTTTGGCTTTGCTCGTTTAAAACCACCTGATAATCAGCCCCTTAAGACTCCGTGTTTTACTCTTCACTACGCTGCCCCAGAACTCTTGAATCACAATGGTTATGATGAATCCTGTGACCTCTGGAGTTTGGGGGTCATTTTGGTGAGTGATATTTATTTATCCTACCCTGTATATTTACTTTTGTTAAAATGTAAAGGACTCAACACAATTTTAAACTTCAATTGGCTAGATACTGATTTTGAGTGAGGTAAACATGCTGGGGCAGAAAGGGGTCTCCAAAGGTGGATGTTTTCCAGAGTAGAGTTTTTTTTCCGAAGCAGTGGATTAAATGAAACATTTCTGGGTATGGAAAAAACGTCTGGGAATTGAAACAGTCTGATTCTTGAAATGAAAGTTTCTTATTAGAAGATTTTATAGGTATCTATATAATCTACTGACAGTTTCAGTTCACAGAAGGAATCAGCCTGCAGGCTGCATTCTGATTTACAAAAAATATATATTTTAGCAGATATAAATTGGATGAACCTATCTTGGTGTTTTGATAGTAGCCTCTTAAAAATATATTTTTTTTATTATTACAAGGATTCTAGATAGTCTTTCATATTTCAAGTTACCTATATCTATTTATTTTTCTATCTATTTATAGTCTTGAAATTGTTTGTACTAATAAAAGTTCAGTCATGCTGTACAAACAACAGTAACTGAACAGCCAATAAAAATATAGTAGAGTTGTCAATAAATAGACAGTACTAGCTAATATTGCTTTTGTTCTCCTGACAGTATACAATGCTATCAGGACAGGTACCATTTCAGTCTCAAGACAAAAGTTTGACGTGCACCAGTGCGTTGGAAATTATGAAGAAAATTAAAAAGGGAGAATTTTCTTTTGAAGGAGAAGCTTGGAAAAATGTTTCTGAAGAGGCCAAAGAACTAATTCAAGGTACACCACGAGGCTTATATTCTTTGTTCCAAAAATGAAATCTAGAGAGCAATACAATATCTAGATACTATTGTCAACTTGAGAGGGCCTACCCTGGCAACGTAGCATCCACAGCTGGAGTTACCTACCAAACCTGTAGTGCCTGGGAAGGACAAGGCTGGGCACATCAGCAAGGCATTCAGAATTGCCCCTATACTTAGCACAGAACTTTCTACTGCAGTGAGGTATTGGTAGAGGAGTAACCTTTGCCATTCCTGGGCTCAGAAGAAAGTAAAGAGCTTTTCAAACCTGGAGCCCAGCCGCTGTTTAAAAATGTCTTTCTTCTTTCTGAGTATGGTGAGGCCACATCTGGAGTACTGTGTCCAGTTCTGGGCCCCCCAGTACAAGAGGGATGTGGAGCTGCTGGAGAGA
>JAUBNY010000477.1:7886597-7902342 GCA_032275445.1 Crypturellus soui
TGCAGGGGGGTTGGACTAGATGACCTCCAGAGGTCCCTTCCAACCTTAGGCATTCTGTGATTCTATGTGTAGAAGCAGACTTGTAAGGATTTTCTCTGTTAAAAATGTAGGCATCTCTAGGCTTTAGATGTTAGTGGATCAGGCACTTCTGATCCTAAATTATTCTCTTGAACTTCATCCATGATATTAAGTAAGTCCTTTTTAGTTGTGTGCTCATACAAAGAGAGAGTTGTCTTGTAAATGAATTATCTTAGAGTTATCCTATGAGTTATCAAACAATTAAAGAGCAATTTCTAGCATTTAATGCGTCTTCTGAGGAGGATTTTAAAGAGCATCTACAATGATAGTTTAACACTACAAGAGCCTTATCTAAGATAAATATTGGCATATCTAGAATAAATATTGACATGACACTATTACCAAAACAACATGCAGGGTTTTCTTACAGATTGTTGTTTAGTTTATTAACAGATGATAGATAATAACTCATGAATTAAGTATATACAATACATTTCTACTAGGACTTCTGACAGTGGATCCAAACAAAAGAATTAAAATGTCCAGCTTGAGATACAATGAGTGGCTCCAGGATGGCAGCCAGCTGTCCTCTAACCCTTTAATGACTCCTGATAACTTGGGCTCCTCTGGAGGTGCAGTGCATACATATGTCAAAGCCACCTTCCATGTAAGTTCTAAGAAATTTTATGTCATATACTATTTTTTTAATGTGCTGGGTTTTTTATTAATTAAAATTTATTTGTACTTTGACTTCTGTAATTGCTGTGGCTGCATTTTTTTCTGTGTGCATAACGTTTATGAGTGACTACTGTGAAACAAAGAGATGAGCTGAATTTCTCAAAAACTTATACTAAGGTGTTCAGGAGTGAGAGCTGCTTATGTAATGGCTTTTATAAATATGTTATTTTAGAGAATTATATTAAAAGGTATTTAATGCTTTGTATAGAAATGAATTCTTCTGTTTAACTTAAGTCACTTTGGATTTTTTTGTCCCTTTATGGTTACAAAATCAAAGTAAAATTTCTAGAATATATCTGTTTAATATTTTTACATGTAGATGTTGCAATAATGCAAGATGATGAGATAAGAAAAGTTGGAAGAAAAACTAATTTAACTAAGGCTAACTAGTTTCTGGAAGTATAATCTTGAGCAGTTTTAAGGCTAAATAAAAATATTTCAAAATTAAACACAGTGGCAACTGTCAATTAATAATAATATTAGGTATTATTTAAAAAATGACAAACTGACTGTTAAATAATTGTCAATGCCATTGCTGTAGTTGCAGTAAGAAATGTCAAGAAATCATAGTATGCTTACCATAGAACATTCATACTAACCTAGAGCCCTGAAGTGTCTTAAACTCTAAAGAAATACTTAGAATTGCCTTTTATCTTTAAACAGGCCTTTAACAAGTACAAAAGAGAAGGATTTTGTCTCCAGAATGTTGACAAGGCACCTCTCGCAAAGAGAAGGAAAATGAAAAAAACAAGTACAAGCACAGAGACACGTAGCAGCTCCAGTGAAAGTTCACATTCTTCTTCCTCCCATTCTCATGGTAAAACTACACCTACAAAGACGCTGCAGCCAGCAAACCCTACAGACAGCAATAACCCAGAAACCATCTTCCAGTTCTCTGACTGAAAAGCAGAGAATATCATGTCTTGAGGACTTAAGTGTTTATAAACTTGGTAGTAGCTATATTGTCCTCTCCCTCCCTCCCTTCCTGGGGCTTGCAGGCCACGGGAATGTCTGTTGCTTTAAAAATGTATTTCAGGCATACTTTTTAGCTTTGTATTTCAGTACTTTTGTTTTTAGCATTAAGTTTGGTATCACTGGATATGGTATAATACTATCATACAACCAGCATTGTACTCTCTTAGGGCTCAATTACTAGTGCGCAGTCAAGCTCAAAGTAAGGAGCTTTGCTGCTCATGGTACAGCTTAGTGGAAGATTATTTCTCAATGTCAAAATCTTCCTCCCAGTTTCTTCCCCACTGTTCACAGAAAGGAATGCTTTGGTAAAACATATCAATATTTTGGGTCTTTTGTCTGGCTGTCAGAAAAATGTCGTAAGAGTTCGATTCTTCATTTAAGAAATCAAACAGAGTTTCAATATAGTTCTTTTAAGACCTTTTAAATTTGTGATTACATTTTATCCCATCTATTTGAAAACTAAGAAAAAGAAGCATTCAGAACTCCTCTTGTGTTATTTTAAAAAGTTATTCCTCATATCTTGCTTTCAACAACTGGGAATATAAAACTTGGATATTTCTTATTTATTTTTAAGCATCTAGAATAATAGATGTCTAATAGGTGAGGTGACCAGTACTGTGATGCAATATTTTTATTTCTACTTTTTGAAGTTACTAACTTTTAAAATGTTTTACAGATTCTAAAACCTAATGATATATAACAGAGAAAGTAAAATTTCATATTGAGTGCTTTGGAAAATGGTCACGTGTTAAAAATATATTTCAAGAGTTAATTTATATTTTCTTTTTATATTGACACAATTTTAGAATACTGAGATTTTTTTAAAACTGCAAAAACTCCAGTTTCAATATTTGTTATTATAGGGTCCATATGAAATGTATACCAAGTTATTTGAATTTTGCATTGTGCAAATATGGCAGTTGATTTAATAGTTACTGTAAAGTATTAGGATATATTTTTTCGTTTTGCACTTCATAGCATCAAAATGAGATGTTTTATAATAAAGTGCACACAGATCATCTTTCCTACAAGGTGCTGCTTTGCTGCCTTGAATCACCTGAAGTCCACCGTGGTGGTTGTTGCCATTGAGAAGAACTGTGTACTTTGCAGGAGTGAATCCCCCTGTATATTATCCAGTGTTTTCATTCCTTACTTTAAATTGCAAAGCTCTTTCTATCTTGCTTTTACATTGTATGTAACAAATACTAGACCTGGGCACCTTGTGTAGTGTAGTTATTAACAACTCATGCACTGGGAATACTAAAGGGAAATTATATTGAACACTGTGCTTCACAACTTGCTCACTGCGCTGTTTTGCGGTGACGTATTTCCTACTGTGATAGTATAGTATGTACAGAACTGTTAGAATCATAAATGTGACAAGCATCATCAGCGATAGGCTGATAAAAAATAAATTGATCAGCATATTTTGTAAGTTTATGGAGAGCACTTTTATTGCTCCTACTCTCAATGACTGGGCTCTTGTTTTGCAAAGACTTATGCATGTGAGTCTTTCCACTGAAATCAAGGAGACTCATTGTGAAAAGTTAGGCATATGCATAAATTTGTGTGATGGAAGATGAACTGAATAGGATATTTTGTTAATAGCTTACTGTATTTTAAAGTAAACTTAATCCAAACCCTATGCAAAAAAAGTTATAGGACTTGTTTATATTCGTGGTTTTATTTATAGAATTATATCTGATAACAGTATTGATAAATACAACACATCCGTGTTTACAGGGATTGTGTGTATCAAAATAAGGCTTTGAAGCCCAACATGTTTGTTCTACGTTTCTTTAATATTAATAATGGCATTCTGCGGTTTGGGAATTGCTCATGTGAATTACTTTACTACTTTCTTGATGTGAATGTCAACAGTAATTGCAGCATTAATTTCAGGTTGATGTGAATATTGAGATTTGCACTGTTTATGTAGAAGTAGTATATTTAAAGATCAGTATATGTGCTAATAACACAACCAGTTTTAAGTGGCTGGTGTTAAAATATTGAAAAATAATTGTCAATGTAATATATGCAGGTTTGCTTTCTGAATTCTTTCTTTGGAAGTAATCTCAATAGTGAACATGGCTCATTTGTAAAGAAATACCTTCCATCTCCCCAATAAACTTGCTGTAAATAGAGAAAAAAAGCCACAATTAATACTTGTTACGCAGACAGTTCAAGTGAATTGCAGGGGCAGGTTGTTTGTGAAGTTCAGTCGCTGCACTTTGAGGAGCTCTTTCTACAGTATTTGTTTTCTTCACAGTGGATATAGCAAAAAAAACTGTTTTGAGGTTTGATTTCTTTTAAGTGTAAGAAGGTTTTGAGTACTAAATGGATTTGGAATATTGTGACCCTGCTGAAATAAATTTTAGTCGGAAACATAATACAGTTGTTTCCCTCTTGGGAAATTTAAACATATGCCTTTTTATATCTTTATAGAAATTCAATAAAAAAAAACATTAAAATAAAAAGGAATGCTCACCCAAGCTACCAAATGCTACAGGAAATGGTTCTCTTGTCATATTTTTTTCCACAGTTTCTCAGTTTTTGTAAGAGACTGCAGTGAGTTTAAAATGGTTAAAACTCACCTGAAGGAATATATATCACTTACATGAAAGCATCTTTTATACGAGAATATTTCTGTTTTTCTTGTGTTCTAACAGCGTATTAAAGAGTTATAAACAGGGTAATTGTCTTGCATGGGTAAGTATTCTGAGGTGTTGATTTGTGTTTGCTTCGAAGAATGGCCAAAATAAGGATCACCTCTAGCTCTCTTCCGCCTGCAGATAGCAGAACTCTTGAGGATATGTGGGAGTCAGAGCTGCCTGATTTTATATATGAGCAGCTTTACATAAATGACTACAGATCTCCATTTACAGTAATGAACTGGATTGCAAACTATGCAGCTGGAAAGCAGTTTGCTGCTTTTTGCATGTCCCTTGCAAGCTCATTGCTCTTGATAGAAGAAGAAAAAAAAAAAAAAAGTACTGTTTCTGCTAAATCTATTGCCCATCCCAGTGATTTAGATCATTTATAATAAAAGAACATGGAACATTTTTTTTCATAGTTGTAGCACTGTTCCGAATCTGAAATACAGAACTGAATCGTCATGTGCTGATGCACAGGGGTTCTTTGCCCTTTTCCACAGATATTTTTCTGAACAAAATAATACCAGCTCAGCCACGTTCCCTAGTGGGACCAGGAACAGAACACTGTCTTGGCAGAAAAAGTTCATAGGGTGAGCATATATATTGAAGTTTTGGTATAGTGTTGTGGAAGTGACTTTTAATCTGTGTTATGTGCACGTATGTAGATACATGCTCTACTGAATGTCTTGGCCTCCGTTTAAAATGACCTGCATTATTTTAAAAAAACTTGTATTTGGGAATGAATTCTCAACCTGCAGAAATT
The DNA here is from genome assembly GCA_032275445.1 of Crypturellus soui. Taxonomy (NCBI): domain Eukaryota; kingdom Metazoa; phylum Chordata; class Aves; order Tinamiformes; family Tinamidae; genus Crypturellus; species Crypturellus soui. Next base: position 7,891,746 of record JAUBNY010000477.1, read on the forward strand.
CAGAGGACCAGGCCAGGGGATTGCAGAAAGATGTGGGAGATCAGCGATGAAGGGCTCCTAAGAGCAGGTTTTCTGTGGCAGATGTCCAGTATTTTACTATGCTATTTCCACGTGCCTGTTGTATGCACTAGGATTGCAGGCTTCCTTACCAATCACTTACGCTTTCTGTATTTCATAACTCTGTACCTGTTTGTATGCATACCCATGTATCTGTCTGTATTTGGTACTCCTGTCTCTTCAGATGGGATTTTCTTATTCCACAAATACGGTTCTAAGGATTGATGACCCTTCTGTTTTCTTTACAGTCTTTCTTCCCATATACAGCAGTGTCTCCTTTTTGAGGGAACTATATCAGCTGGAATGTGCAGGAATACCAAATCTGATATTTCATGTGGAAATCTTTTGGAAGAGTGTGGCAAGAAAAATGGAAAAACTTGTTTTTATTTTATATACAATGTATGTCGAAAATAGAACTTGACATTTTCTGCCACTTTGAGTTAATAGCTTACTTTTTCAAATAGTTTATTTATATATTGCTAATAAGAGTTTTAAACACTAGCGCATTGCCTAGTTAAGCCACAAATCAGACATTTTATTTAATTTGTATGTATTTAAACTTAAGTTTAATTCAAATTCTAAGGCCATACATTCAAAAGTTGTATGAAAGTTCCATCAGTTAATATTCTTTAAACTATTTTCTTTTTAGATGTTACACCAGACATGGTTTTAATTGAAATACTGAAATGAAACAATTTATTTTAATATTTCATGCACCAAAATATCTTTTTTCAGAATAAGCATATTCCTGCTTTTTTTTATTGTAGCAATAATTGTAGCAAAAATCATTCTCCCTTGAAAAAAATGTTATAATTCTAACAGGTGAGGAAAAAAAAAAGTTTGGTGTTCAAATCACCATGGTGCCCATTTCTTTGCTATTAAGCTGTTGTTTAAGCTTTGCTATTAATCAGTTGGGTTTTACATAGATGCTCTCTATAAACCATACTGGGGAGAAAAAGAATAAATAAAACCCACAGTTCTTGATTTGAAAAGGTGCTCCTGAAGTCTGCCCCTGGGTAATAGCCTGGATTCTTCTTTTAGTTGAGGTATTTTGAAGGTGTTCAGGTTCTGTATGATGAAAAGGGAAGTTTCCCACTGCCTGGGAAACAATTTCAGTAGCATTTCAGTAGATGAGGAGGTTTGGATTGGTCCAAACACTTAGCATCACTTCCAGGGGCCAACGTGCTTTATCTTAGCCACGCGTTCTACCCTTTTCTTGCTTCTGGTGCTTATCTCATCTCTCAGCCAGCCAACAGGAGGAAAAATATATACAACTTTCTTGAAAAAATTGAGAATAAAAGGGATTAATTGATTGAAAGCTGATCCAAAGCAATAGTAACAATGAAATACTGCAAATTTGAATATGCTATAGTTAACTTCATTTTAAAAATGAGAGTTAAATCCAGAAGTATGTTATTTGGAATTATTTTTGAAAACTAAAGATAAATAAACTAAAGATAACTAAAGTTATTAAGATGTATTTAAAGGTATCCACGCTCTTCACACTTAAAAGGACTTTTTAAGTTTAGCAGCCAATCTGGCAGTATTCACAAAGTTCATGGAAAGGCCTGTATGATACTTTTTCTTCTGTAAGCAAATAGTGAATATTTAACATCTCTCAAGCTTCAGGAAAAAAGTAAATTCTGTCCCATGACCCTTTCCAATAGTAATCTTTATTCTCCTCTTCTTTAAAATCAATATAATTATGGGAAAATTAAGTTAAACTATTATACAGAGGCACTAAGTGCTCTCATCTCATACAAAGCTTTTCTTAGATGTCTGGCTAATATGAGTTCTTGTCTTTTGAACATCCAGCTCAGCTATAGGAAGTGGTTGCTCTGCTGAAGCAGAACTCACTTGCAGAGGCTCCCATGTAGCGAGACGTTGGTTTTGCAGTGACTGTACCAGTTAGATCCGAAAGGGCTACATCTCTGCAGCTTTCAAGTGCTAATACTGTTACACTTCAGCTGTATCACCATGTCAGTCCATTGGAATTCAGCCCTGGCAAGTCACTTAGTTCAATTTTAAAGCTGATGTAAAGGGAAATTTAAGGTCTGCTTTTTAAGCTAACACCAGTGAGAACAGGCCTTTAATCTTAACCTACAGCTGTGTTATGAAAATTAATAAAGCCATTGGCTTATTGAGAGTCTTACTGCAGTGCCACTGCAGCAAATTATTACATTAATGAATACCTTTATTGTGCTGATCCTTCACCTGTAGAGAAAGAAACCTCTAAGGTTCTTTTGTTTCCTCTCAGAGGAGAAAAAAAATGTCTTTTGCTTGAGTCCCAGTAAAAAAGAGAATCTGTAATTTCTACCTTTTACCTGTAAAGCTATAGAAGCAAGAAGCAAACTGCTGAGCCTGAATTTGTTGTTTCACCATGAAGTACCAGGCATTCTGGCTGAACAACATAGAGGATCATTTGAAGTATACCCCAAATTTAGCTTAAGATCATTAAGAAAAAACAAACAAACAAAAAACCTGAACAAATCACCTGTCATCTTGCCTTGGACCAAAATATTGTCATTTTTAAACAGTAAAGATGGCAATACGCATGTTTCCAGTATTGATTTTCTTAACCTGGTGTATGTATAAATGTCAATGTTTGACGGTTTAGTTGCCAGCTATCAACACTTCGGTGATGATTTATTTCTGACAAGTGTGCCTTACTTAAAGTTCTTTAATCACATCAACAAATAGTACAAAACCTTGTGGCATAGGTTTTAACAAAAGGCAAGATGCTGAATTGTTACGATTCACTTTACTCAATGTAAGAAAATCTGGATAATGATTGAGGATTTGGGGTGTTGAAATTCAGGTCTATAGGATCATTCTGTGAGTGTGGAAGAAATCCAAGCAAGCTGTTTGCCGGAGCCGCTCGGAGCTTATCACAGATCTGCAGAGCCGGGGCAGCCATCCTGCCCGCTGCAGCACAGGCCTGGGCTGAGCTTAACCCGTCCCGCTGGAGCCACCCCCACTTTAGGATCTATTGGAGCTTCTGCCTTTGCGGAGCTTCCCTTACTTGCAGGCCTTGCTAATCACCAGGAATGAAAGCAGCTTTTGGCAAATCAAGCTCTCTAGCTGCATTGTACTAATGGAAATTTCTGAACTTTAGTCAGGCTGTTTTCTTCTCTGTCCCATAGTGTTCGGAAATATGAAGAGACTTTTCTTGTCCTGAAATCTGCTGTGATGACTTCAAAATCATTGCAAATCAGTCTAGACAAATGCTCCACTCTGTTGCTGTCAACAGCTCAGCCTGGGTTTCCCTAAAGAGAGATTCTTGCCACGAGTGCCCACCACGTCGAGCAACAGTGGCAGTATCCCCTTTGGTGCTGCGTGATCTACTTATCCATGGGGAGCTGTCTGACCATCTGCCAACCAGTTATGGTTGTTTTTGAACAGCCCGTCCGAGCTTGGTGATGTTATACAAGCTTACTGTTCCATAATCCCAGTTTTCATTCAATTCCATCTAACAATACTGCAATATTGCAAGTTAGTTGCAAGAAATATGCAACTTTCTGCTACGAATACAGAATCACAGTTAACTGTTGCTGTTATAAAAAATGTTGATGTTATAAAAACATGAGTTTCATTTTTTTGCATTCTTTGTAATGTAAAAATCTACAAATACAGAATTTTTATAACAGTGGAAATAACTGGACCATATTTTAAAGTATCCTGAGATGCTTTTAAGTTAAATATGATAATGAAATAAAACTTCTCATAAACATTATTATACAATAGTAACTTCTAGTTAAAATATGAAATCACTAATGAGAAGATTCATTTAAAGAAGCATGATGCAACTCTAGCATGAAGGTTTGGATGAAACGATCATCCTAAGAATTTCTGTATTTGATGTCTTTGATAAAGCACACATTTATGATGAATGCAGACATCTGTCCCTGGTATTCATGTGCATACTGAAATGCTCAAAATAGGTGAGGACTGAAGCTTCTGGGGGCTTGTCAGAAGCCTTGCTTATTTAGTTGTTTGTTGTCTGTGCTTAACCCAGTGACAGGAATCGGGCAGCTGAGAGCCCTCTATTTAATCTGCAGAAATCCTCCAGCAATGTGCTCATGTTTAATACTCATCTGGCTTACTCGTGCTTAAACATTTCATGATGCTGATGTATGTACTTTGATACACATCTAAAATGACAGTGTGTCTTACACTAAGTCTTACACTAAGATATACTTGTAAGTAAAAAGCAGAGCCCACAAATGTGGTTTGTCTTTGTCAAACATATCAAATAAATTCAAAAACATTTTAAAGTTATGATTTCTCTATGCTGGATTGATCTTTTCATCATAATAATATGAAGTAAATTCAGACTGAATGAACAAATGAAAGCAATTGTTGCATCCTCTGGTACCCTGATGTGCTGTGTAGAATAGGCATCAAATTCAAAGCATTTACTCTTTTGAGCAAATTACTTCTGTTTGACCAATTCACACAGCCAGTCGTCTTCTGGAGGCATCAAGAGGTAAAAAACGTACTGCCTCCTTGGAATTTGACCCAACAGTTAATTATCCTAAGAGCTTTAATAGAAGGTCTTATTTTTTGTGTGTATATTTGTTTGGCACAGCCTATTATTTTATTTTCTATCGTTTTATTTGTGAAATCTGTTTTCTTTACCTGCAGCTTGATTTTGAAGCCCTAAAGCTGGTGCATGGTTAGTTCTGCTCTGCACTGCAGTCCGGGAGAGGCTGATGGATGGGCCGTGTCTCTGGCCCAGCTCCTGTGCGGAGCTGCTGCTGGGTCCACGTTCGGTCAGCTCGCAGCATTTCTGCTCTCTTGAAGAGCAGGTCTTGGAATTTGCCCCAGCTGATCCTAGGGGGCCTTCTCCCCTCCCTGCAAAGACCCAGGTTTTGGAGCTTTGTGGTAAAACTTGCATTTGATTTTCCCGGGTTTTCCCTTAGAGTTGTGTTTGGCCGACCAGGCGGTTCCTCCCACTGGCTGCAGGTGCAGCTTTTGCAGTCTCTAAGGACATCTCAGATGTTCCTTGAGCTATTCAGGAGAGACAGCTCAGTCTGGAGGTGGCAATCTTCTGTTTTCCAACTGTGGCATGCAGATTCTGGATCTATGGATTTTAAGATTTCTCTCCAGTTATTAACATTACTGAGAAATCGAGTATCAATGCATAATTCAGGTTCTTCCCAAAGATGGAGCAGAAGTGTTTGCTGACTCTTCCTTTCTTTACATCACGTTTTTATTAACCTCCGGCTAGTAATGGGACGAAGACTGTGATAGGATTTTTTCATTGTCTTTATCCTCAGCAGCTGCTAGAATAATGGAGTTTTTCTTAGCCATTTTTGTAGTACTCACAGTTTTTACTAATTTCCATAAATTCTTTTAACTGTAGCCTGGAGGTTTATAAACTCTCAGAAATTATATGTAGTTTTTGACTCCCTCTGGTGGTCCAACTACCAGAGTCAAGTCAACAGTGCTAATGCCGACAGTAGCAAGGGCCATGTCCGATTGCAGTATGACATTGTGAATGCTTAAATTTTAGTTGTTTACTCCAGAAGCATTTGGATAGTAATGGGAAACTAATGATGTTTATTAGTAATGAACATATGTCTTATTACCAGTGAGTAGTCAGGAATATTTCAAAATAAATTTAAGGAAAATTAAGGAAAAAAAGGAAAGCTTTTCTTCTTGGTAACAATTGAATCTAGGAACTGATAAGACAGCACTCAAGCTGCTACTCTGCTGTATCAGTAACTTCACTGGCAAAAGCCCAGCAGTGTTTCTGTGAACTCCCTGAAAAGCAGTGGATTAATGAAAATGTAAAACGGCGAGCCTGCATCTTTCTAAAAATATTTCTAAATAATTCTAAATTCTAAAAAATTCAAAAAAAAATTAACCCAGAATGGTTTTTACTTATTTACCCAAGTTCCTGAACAGATTTCTGGTTGCTTTTTTGCCACTGAGGTTCCCTCTGTCCAGGAAGATTGCTCTTGAGTTCAAGGGAGAGAACAAGAAAACTTCAACCTGGATCATATCTAATACCTAGCCATGGTGATCATCTTTTTTGCCCTTTCTCATTTAGCAGCAAAGGCCTTGGAAGGTATCTGTGCTGGAGCCTGATTTTTCATCCTTTGCAGCTGCAGTTTAAGAAAATAGTAACAGCCCATTGAGTAGTGACCACAGAAATGGACAGAATAATCACGAACGCAATGCACATGTTTTACAGCAGTGCAGGCTGCTGAATGAGCTGGTGATGTAGGACACAGTCTTCACGTGGGACTGACTGCCAGTGCTTCGCTTTGTGGGCATTTCATCACGACATTAAAAGCAGCTTCTTTTCATGTCACAAAGAACTGACATGGGATAATGAACAAAGATGTAGGAGAAATATTAAGCGGACTAGATGTATATACTTAAAGATTGCACCATGAACACCTTATAAGAATTAGTTTTGTGTAAATGTTAAGTATGATTCAAAGTTAAAATCTTCATCTTCTCCACAGGATTAATTGTCTATGCCACTTATTCAGCCTCTCACTAAGTCATAATTTGCTAACATGTAATTTGTATTTTGTATGTTTTCCTGTAGAGCGTTTTGTACAAACTTAAGAAACTGGGAGGATTCAGTCCTTTACGGATGATGTTAAAAAAATATATTCTATCCTCTCAGAAGACTCTATTTCTGTCATGATGATTTTAAGAGATTTCGATGAGGATTTGATTTTTTTTTAAATAACTATAAAGACTAAAAACTTTTCTTTTACTTAAATGCTTCCGTAAGTGTTAATATTTAAGCAATTTATGTACAAGTCTTAAGATTGCAGTAGTTAAAATGTAACTTCACTGTGCTGCTAGCTGTGACTAGCTGTAGCCTAGCTGTGACTGCTTCTATCTAGCTGGGCTAGAAAAAATAAACTTTGGGAAATAATGTGCAATAGTGGCTTATTCAAAATTATTTTGAAGACTGAATATATTTATCTAACATTATCACATGCATATTATGTAAAAGCTGTGCTACCGGCTTAATACAATTGTGAAAATAATCATTTATGTGATTTAAAGGCGTGAATTCTTTTCAAGTACCAGATTTCTAATTAGTAGGAAAGTATAGATTTAATTGAATCAACTTGAAAGGAATAAACTGCAAAATCAAATGTCAATTGTGAAGGAAAAATAATGTGCTTTCTAATGCACAAAATGTTTTGTGCATCATTTTAACTTTAAAAGAGCAACAATGGCTTTTTTGTTTATAAAAATAATGTGCATGCACAGATATAATTGTTTTAAGAACAAAAACTTTTCTAAGTACAAGACCTTTAATGTTGAAATGGCCTGTCTTGTTTTGCATGTATGACTGTACGGTCTTTTACGGTAGTCATACAGTCAAACTTTTACTTTATGGATACTGTTAATTCTCACTTTAGCTCCCCTTAAATGGGATTTGATGTTCTCAAAAGAAACTAACTGTCGCTGAGAAATTATTTCCTATAATAACTTTCATATGAGCTGTACTTAATTTCACAGAGATTATTGGCTCCAGTAGGAACTCTGCAGTTACCTGGTTCTGTGCAGTTACACTCACTGCCAAAATGACTTTGATCCCTGTAAAACCTTTGCTTGCATAATCTGTCTGGATTCTGTGCTCTGCTGTAAAGAAATTACTCCTCAAGTTAACACCTTTTGACCTGAAAGTTTTTTGCACTTAACAGTTGAGCAAATGGCAGAAAACATTAGTATTTGAATATGTTATGTTTAAAAACATGAATAGTATTTAAATGCATCTCTGAACACTTGCACTAGAATACACTCAACATCTTAACAGAGATTAACAGAGAGTGTTGATTTGGAGTAAAAAGTAAGAAACTGATAAAATGAGAACTTGTGTTGTGAAAAGCTTCTCTTTTTTAATATTGACTTTTTAATTTTACAGTATGTGGAGATAAATAAGGACCTTCTTTCACACTGTCTTCTATAGTGTTATATTTCCCTCAAAATCCTTTTCTTTCTGTGGTGTTTGTTATAGCAATTTTTTTCAGAATTTTAATTTTCCATAGTTTTCAGAAGCCATATATCTCTATCTTTTTCTAGCTAGATAACTCATCTTACAAGCAGACTTTATTTCTTGCAAAGGCAAACATGTGCTTCACTCCATGCTACCAGCTAACTGGAGGGACATCTCCAGAAATCACCACATTTCATTTTGAAAAACAAAGGCAGTTAACAGAACATACGCTGGACCAGATTTTTTTCCAATAGCATTTTTATACTATTCATCACCTATTTGCTATATACGATTATGGATAATCCACAAGGCAATCTTAGTGTCAATTATATGTAAGTTTGCTAATGTTAATACAGATTTCCCTAATTGCCCCAATGCATTTCCAAATACACTGCTTTCTTTTGCATGGATGTCTCACTTTGTAAACAGTAGCAGCTGAGACAATGTCTGAACTGTTATGTAAATATTTTAATATTATTCTTTTACTGACAGTTTTTACTAAAATGATGTGTAATTGGTGCGAGAAAAATGTGTTTAAAATTGTTATAAATATGAATAATCATAAGCCAATCAGTTTCTTTGGAAAGTTGAATTTTTACTTTTCACACTGTCATATCTCAAACAACTGCTAGTTATTATCAAAGATTTCCAATTATTATTCTTTTGCTGCCTCAGTTTTAATTTAATCATCTCTCTCCACTGAAACATTATTGTATAATCAGTTCAGTCATCTCTGGATCTTCTGAAACCTCGTTTAAGCAGAAAAGGCTTTATTATATCCTTCTCTTTCTGCTTTTGAGGCAGTACTCACTCTTCTTTCCTCTCCTGTTATCTACTACACTTTATTTTTAAAAGCTGTATTGTTTTGCCTTTCCCTTTTTAAAATCTGAAATGCGCTTCACTGGAAATTGGACTGTAGCCCGGAAGTGCTGTAACAGCAACGTGACAAAAGGGCAGATTGCATTATCTGAATTTTGTGCTATTAATTCCCAGTGCTATTGAAAGCATAAGTTAGTTGAAACGCTGAGAAACTTCTGATATCTTTCACAAAGTTGCTACAGCTGCGATGGTCTGGAAATACAAGCAAACACAGGCCTGGAGCTCCTACTGACGTTTTTGAGTGATGCAACTGGGAAATGAATGGACAAGCTCTTAGTCACACAAGGACTCAGTCTCTTCCTGATCAGCTAATGATTCAAGGCAATTGCTGATTTCCTGTCTTTAAAAAGCCACCTCCTTTCTCTGTCTTTAGATGATAATCAAAACCAAGCAAAACTTCAGAAAACACCTGTCCTCTATGTTTGTGACATACACATTAAGTGAAATAAAGAAATTCTGCTATGTGGCCAATCACTCTACAAGCGGGCATAGTTACGCCCGTCTACATACTGCTGTGTATGCAAAAGCACTAAAGGTGACTGGTGACCGCGTTATCCTCGGAGTCTGAAGATCCTAATTTAGAGGGTGTGGGGAATAAGGGAACGCCCTGCTGTTACGCACTGCAGCTATGAAGCAATGACTGACTCGTCTCCGGCCAGTAGGGTTACGTTTGGCCAAATCTGACTTCTGAGTTCGTGATCCTGACGTTTCTGAAGGCTGTGGCTGCACGTGAGCTACAGCAGCAGGAGCATCTGTGCGGCACCGTCAGGCCTGCGGTGAGGAGTCCTCCCAAACTCCTCTGCACAGGCGTCAGCCTCACGGACTTCTCCTTCCTGAGGATGAAGAGGATAAATTAATGGTACAGGACACCCTATAACTCACTGAGGTGGAACAAGGCTTGATCATTCATAGTCTGAGCTCACTGGATTATATAATTGTTCATGTTTTCATGACCTACTCCGTCAACAAGGAGTGTGTTCTTTGTCCTTGTTTCGCAAAAAGTTAATAGGTGATAAGTGATTTGAGAGATTTATTTTAATAGTTCTGGTCTTTTTACTACCCTTTTCAATGAAAATGCGGTAGAGAAGTGTATCCGAGGTGGGTGCAGTGCTGGGGAGCTGCTGTGCTGTGACAACGCACATGAGAAAGGTGCCCTGAGCCAGGCACCCCCCGTCAGTATGGCCAGGCCCGCCAGGGCTGACGGCAGCCTCACCTCCACCTTTCCCTGACATAGGATGGGAAATATGCTATCAGGCGACAGAAAAACACCACAAAAACCTGATGTAGGGGATAGAAAAGATCTAAAGGAGGGTCTGGAAACATATTTGAGCAGGAAAAAAAAAAAAAAAGGGAGGAGGGGGATGGGGAAGGAGAAACTAGTGAAGGGCAAGGAACATTTCTGTGTTCCATTTTTTGGACTAGGATGAAAACCAGCCAGATGGGCGTGCTGAGAGGCCGGATTATTTTATCAGTATGCGGTAGAGCTGAGATTAGAAGTCACGCGAAGAAGTTTTGTGTTTTTCCATGAAACCGAGTAAATGGCCGCCCTGCCCTTCGGTTGGGGCTTGCCAAGCTCCATCGGCCCCCCGGGCCGCCGACCCCGCTCCCAGGGCCGCATTCCCCCGCGGGGAGGCCGCCTCCGCCGCGCGCGGCTGCCGATGGCGCCTCCGTCCCGCCGGGCCCACC
>JAUBNY010000477.1:7902757-7914322 GCA_032275445.1 Crypturellus soui
CGGCCGCCGGGCGGGCAGGTGCAGCCGGGCGGGCCGGCGGGAGGCAGCGCTGACGGCGCCGAGGCTGGGGCCGGGGCCGCGGCGGCGCCTGGCCGGGGGAGGGCGAGCCCGGCGGCGGGTTCAGTTTTAGGCAGAGGAGGTTGATTTGTCTTTACGGTCTATGGAGATGCCTGCTGAGCCATGGGGGAGCGGGGAAGCCCTCCTTGGCGCCGGGTTCCCGAGCCTGCCCCACTCGGGTGCGAGGAGGACGTGGGGTGGCTGCCAGGCTGGGTGCTGCCTCAGGAGGGGTTTGCAGAGAGGGCTCGAAGTCCCGGGATGCAGAACTTGAGGTGGCTCCAGGGAAGAGGCGATGGAGCAGGGGAGGATGAGGAGCCGTGATGGTGTCCTGGGGAGTGGGTTGCAGAGGCAGCTCTGCACATCCAGGCAAGGAGAAAACGGGTTTAGATCTGTGGGAATAGCAGCAGAAGGACAAAAACCCGAGTCAAGGGAAAGACGAGGCAGGTTCTCAAGGACTGACGATCCAACAGATGAGTGACGGTCTTGCAACTAGCCCCTCTTGTACTGGCTGAAACTGAACACAGGGAGAAAGGGGAAAAGTGTTAATGTTTAGTTTAAGGAGGTGTTTTGCTGAGTTTCCCTCTTGAGGAAGTGTTATTACTGTGTAGCAAAACTGAGAGGAAGAATGCAATGGTAAATAAGGTTTAAAAGTCAATCTTATGGAGCTCCATTAAGAGGGGAAATTGTCTTGTTACAGAGATCTGTTCAAGAAAAAGTAAATATTTTCTTGAGTGCCTGGTCAAGAAGAATGTTATCATATGTTATTGTTGACCAGAGTGATGAAAGGGAGTTTTTCTCAGTGTGGAGAAAGAAGTTGGTAACAATATGGAGTTTTGTGAGACTTAGTGAATTTGGAAATTTAAGGAAGAACTTGCATCCCCAACATATCTGAAGAAAAAACTGAACTCCAAATAACAGTATCTTACTGAAAGGATTATATATATCTGAAAGTGAATGTATCTGAATACATCTGAAAGTGTATTGCCCCCTTCTTAATTAAAATATATATATATATATATCACTTTCAGAGAGGCAGAGGATGCTATTGACAGGTTTCTGAGGGTAGCTTGGAGGTGTTGTGTTGCTGGTGTAATACTTCCAGGGAAAACTATAGTCAGGAAAGCTGTCCAAAAAGGAGCTTGTTAATTAAGTCCTCAGTTTAACTTCAGTTCTCTGACTTGAGTATTTTTTACCCAACTCAAGCATATTGGAGAAGGCAAAAAGAGGGAAGGAGGGGAAGTAGCTTCATTTTGTCCATAAACTATTGTCTTGACTCTAGTGCTAGAGCTTTTTATTCCTTGAACCCTGATGGAAAGGGTCCTTTGGGAAAATCTTCTTATATTTTTCTTAGTCTTACGCTGTTGCAATCACTGGCCTAACTAAAGTAACTAAAGCTGAAAGCTACTTCATTACACTTGGAAGCTGTTCACTTTTGTACAAGAGTATTTGAGAGAAATTTTGAGAGGCCCCATTATTATTTGGATTTTCTTACACTTGCTTGGTATTTTCTAATGTTTTTTCTCTCAAAGCTTGCAACCTAAATTAGATCAAGGAATAAATAGCAATGACAGCTCCCAAGATGAAACCATGTATGTGCATATGTAAGGCACTAGTAAATACTTCTTGAGAAGTGCAGCTCTTGAGGGGCTGCATTTTAGGAGTGGGGTTGATTATCGTAGTGTTTTCTCTGTTTTGTTCTGCTGATGGATCCTAATTATCAACTCCTTCATAGAATCAGGAGTCTTGTTAGAACCTGGCAGTGGATCCAATATAAATGTCAGCTTTATAGAGGATTTTGGATCCTCCATAAGGGTGGAGGTACAAAAATGGCGCTTACCGGAGTTAATTTCAGTGTCTGTTGGATTGTGTTTGAAATGTTTTTTGAAGGTATTGAGCTTTAAGATAAAGTAGAGGAGAGAAATAAAGGGCTGGTTGCTGCCTTTAGTATTCAAGAGTGCTTGAGATCTTGCTTTGTAAGCACTTTGAGTCAAAAGTGTTACATACAGAATTTACAAAAATAGTAGCAGCTGGTTTAAAAATCATCATGCTAATCTGACGTTCACAAAGATATGACACTTGGCTGACATACATAAGCTGACTGTTTTTAAGAAAGAGGCTTTTCCTCAGGATTCATGTCCTGAATATGCCTTCATAAATAAAACAGAATGAGACCAGCACAAAACTGTTAGAAATATAATCTTAAAGCAACTTCCACTACTAAATCTTTTGTGTGTGGGCTAGCCTAAGTATCAAAAAGCTTTCTTCTAAGCAAATGATGTGAGGAAGTTGTGGTTGCATTTGTTGAGTGTTGTCTAGTGTGGAAAAGAGCAGAATGGTGGTGAAGTCCTCTCGTAAGAGTTAGTAGCAGCTGTAAGTACAAAATTAATTGTTCACAGATTGGAAAAAAATAACATGTTAAGTATTGAATATCTAATATTAATGAGGGAGAATGTATGTTAAAATATGACCAGAAATGGGCAGTTTCAATGGACCACTTTTAAGTCCTTGAATTACAAGAGGGGCAACAAGAACTGCTGTGTACTGAAAACTTAACCTGCAGTAAGAGGTTTTCTCTAGGATCAGAGCTGAGTGTAGTAGTTCCCCAGAATAACTACTGATGGCTGCAACACTTTTAGTATTTGAAATCCCCATTAATATTTTTTCCATTAACACTTTTATATTTGAATAGATCTGTAAAGTTGCTGTTCTCAAACACTGAAAAATAAGACTTAAAAATACCATTAATGCTCCTTTTTCGTTACGTTTACCAGAAATTGTTGGCCTTACAGATGACTTACGTGTTCTAGTGAAATGTTCATCTTCTGGAGGGTGTGTTGTGTTTTTAAGCCTCTGCGCAAGTTTTTATTTTTAATGAGGTGATCACATCATTCATGCTTCTGGGAACTGGATGGGTGGATTACTGTGGAGTTCAAATGATAACTTTGGAAGTTAGCATTCCTGTCTCAAAGCCTCTATAAAAGTAATGAATTTATGATAAAGCCGTAGCATCTCAAAGGAAGTTATTGCAGTGGACTTCTGTATGAGGACTGTAGCTGCTCACTACATTCCCAGAGCATCAGTGTTCAAATAGTTTCTTTCCTTCCTTTGAAAACACAGTGAGGAAACTTCAGGTCAGTTCAGTGGCAAGCTGAGTGGATAAAATGCAGAATGCATGAATTCCCATGAGTGTTTCCGGCCATTCATTGCTTCCACAAGCAGAACGTGACCTTGCTCAAGTGCAATGCAATCTGTGGTGCTCTCTGAAAAGAAAAAAAACACCGAGGAGGCAAATTTCTGTAGTTCCAGTGAGGTAAAATGATGTAGTTCTCTAGAAGCCTTAGCTGCTAAAATCATTACATTAGTGAGGCAAGGAAGAGAATGCCTGCCCCTGAGCTTGCTGATCTGTGTGCTACGAAGAGCACTGTGACATTGCCGTGAAAATAGAACATTACTTAGAGATATCAGGTTTGCTGATGGAAAGACACCACCAGCCTTTGAGCATAGCTCTGTCTTGCTTGCTTGCTTTCCAATTGCATATCTTGCTCCCATTACTTCATCTTTTTTTTTTTTTTTCCTGTGATCTTTTCTCTGCCTTCCCCTCTCAACTCTTAGTTTCTAAACTGTCTTTCCTCACGTTTACCTTGCACAATTAGGGAGCAGGTAGGAGCCAAGTGCAGTTGGGAGAGGAGTATCAAAACCAAAGGATCAGAAAATACTTGTGTTTTTGTTTGTCACTTTCTCTGCTCTGTGTACATCTATTTCTGAAAAGGATGTAAAAATAGCAACATCTTATCAGTTGTCATTTGTTTTGTTCCCTTGTGAAATTCAAGCCTTCAGATGCGTGGGTAAAGCTAATCCTTGGAGTAAACCAAGGGCTTATGAACCTCTTCAGAGTCATGCATTTCTTTATAGATATTTACAAAATTTGTTTGTGTTTTATATGTTCAACTTGTGCAGTTTGTGCAAAGCTTTCTGAAGAGGTGCATACCTCTACCAGAAAAGCCTGCAGACCAGTGCAGTGATCTGCCTTTCTGCATTTCCCCAGCACTGAGGTGTGCTCTTCCTTTGTGATTGCCCTTGCTCTCCTTCCTTCCTTTGGATTCACAAGGTTATTTGCAGAACAAGCAAGCTAAGGTCACGTACTTTGCTGACTGAAGAGCAAAGATGGTGGTGGTGCTTCCATGGATTTTCTTTCTTTTGGCTTACAGCTTTGTTTCGTTAGGTAGCTGGGGTGTTACAACAGCACTGGTAAGGGTGTAGTTGTGCTGCTTGTGTTCCAAGTGACTTGTCATCTGGAAGGGAGAATCTGCTGTAGTCGGACGGATATCACGAACACTTGAGCTGATCTAACCCCTTCCTAATTTTGCAGGTTTTTCTTCCTAGCTAGGCTCGAGGTGCTCCTTCCCTCTGAGCTCTCTTCTACCTCTGTGTTCCTGCTCTCTCCTGTGTTGATAACACCAGAGCTGACTGTGCTTTCCTCTTTCTGGGTTGGTTCCTGCTGGTTTTCTGAGCAAGTTAGTCTCTCTCAGGGCTCTGAGGAATATAAGGAACAGCTGAGGGGGAACAGCTCCTTGAGTGGGAGCACCAGCCTCTGGGTGGCAGTGGTGGGGGTTACGAGAGGGGGATGCCCCCTTCTTGGTGACTGCTGGTAGCATCCCCTACCCTGTTTAGGGCCATAAGATCGGTCTGAGCAGAATGAAATCAGGACTTCTGGGTGTTCAGAGCTTATAGCTGGTTGTATTAACTTATAAGGATTCTTCCCTGTATCAGACATGAAATTATTTTAGAAATTGGCCTTTTCACAGCTATTAATATGTTGGCTGCACTCTTCATTAGCATAAACTTAGGATTGCATATAGTGCTTTTGCTTGAGTTGCATTTGCATAAAAAAGGAGGGAGAATGTTTTTAAAAATGCCAAATATGGGCTGTTTCCCCCCAGATACATCCTGTAGATCAGATTTTAGGGTTTGATGGTTAAATTCTCTGCAATTCTGTCTGCATAGAACATGATATAGCCTGATCTGAAAGGGTAGGACTGGAGACAAGAAATGGATTTGAAGCGGTTGAGTGGCGGGATGGTGGGATAACTTGAAGAACGCGCAGCTGCAGGTAGCAGGAATTAGGAGATACTCTGGTGCTCCAGGAGATGACATTGCCCGGATTGCTGCAGGTCCCATCCCGCTTCTCATCTCTGTATGAAGGTGTCTGTGTAAGTAGAAATCCTTTAGTGTGAGCTTGGCCTGGCTTCAGGGAAAGGGAGTGCATGAAAGGTATATTGTAATGTGGTTTCTGCAGGCACCCTTTCAAGAACAAGCTTTATCTTTTTCCATGTTTTGGCACAGCTTTATAGAGGTGCGAGCTGTTCCTTTTTTTCCTCCTCCTGGATCTTTGTTCAGTCAGTCTGTAGCCTAGGCTGACTTCTGGAGATGGAGCTATAAATCTAGCAGGGTACAGTCTGTGCCTCCACAGGCCTTGTGGAGTTGCCATATAGGACATCTCTAAAATCTCTATTACTCTAGTAGGAAAAAGGCAGTTTGCCATAAGCAAGCTCTGTCATATAGTTTGTCACCACTGTTGGCATTCTGTGGAGAAGGCACTTTAACAGTGTCTAACAAAACCTCTAGCTTTAGCACAGCTACTCGACAGCTGACGTTTTGGCAATATTGTAAAATGTGGGAAAGCGGGGAAAGGACTTTGAGCTGTGTGCCTGTATCCTCTGGGAGGGAGCAGGAGGGCAAGCTCTGGCCTGGCAGATAGCTAAGTTATCACTGATGATAGACGTGGGGCTTCAATCTTCATCTTGCACTGAATGAAAGGAGGAAATAGAAAAGGACTCATGCAGGAGACTGTCTGGCAAATGCTGCTGTTCCACTCCTGCCTTCTCAGTTTAGCAGCTTGAAGTGTGTTTTGCTCTAATCTGGACCCATGAGTTGTTGCTGTAACTTTTTCAGCTGTGTGAGCTGGAGCTGCCACCTTGCCAGAGCAGTGTTTTCAGCCGCAGAGAGTTGAGAGGTAGAAATACAAAAGCAGCAACAATTTCCATGCCTTCCCTGTGTCTTCTGCAGATAGTTACATGAACAAGTTAGTACCTATTTTTCAGGTATGCCTTACTTCAGATGCAGGTTTGTCTGGGCTTATCTTCTAGTCGCACTTCTGTTTTTCTTTCTTTCATTTGATTGTGGACTCTTTTACCTTAGTGAGAGGAAGTCCTCAGCTTGGGCTTTCAGTCAGCCCCAGACAAAAAAAATCATGGTTCTCTGCTTCATTAATACTGAGAATGGTCTAGAGTGTGAAGGTGAAAACTGAGACTTTTCAATGACAAGAGTGAAGAGAAAGGAGGTATAAGAAGTGTATTTATGAGAAGTTGCACAGTGTCAGTCTCTTTTTTTTTTTTTAAATCTTTGTGCTCCCACTTCTTCCCCCTCCCCAACCTGACTTCAAAGCGCAGAATTTGGATGCTGGTGTCATCATCTGTCAAATTTGCTACCTTCAAGTGCTGCAGTGCGGCTCTTCGCTAGGCCAAGCTCCCACGCCGCTGTCCATGACATGGCTTGGCCCTGCCTTCTGCTGGAATTGACTCAAGGCTCTTTTATGGTCAGTAGTGACAGGAAAACTGATCCTTTGAGACCAGCCATGGAAGGAAGGAAGACTGAAAAGAATTCTTTTTTTTTTTTTTTCCTAAACTTGTGTGTAATTGAATGAGGCAAGTTTAATTCAAATGTATATTTAGCAATAATTTGGATGATGCTATGTGGTTGCCTATTTTGACTAAATATGCTTCTGATGATCTTAGTGTTTTACGTGTGAAGGTGAGATTGAACAAATGAAGATCTATAAAATAATTTATTTTTAAATAGTATTTGTGTCTTTTGTTCTTTCTGATGTGTGCCCTCATAGAATAAATTTCTCTAGCAGTGGTGCTCTGCAAGTAATTAGTTTAAGCTATAAGCATATGCATAAGTAGTCTGGAAAACCTATAATAATGGATGTCAGTAATCACTGATAGCAGTGGTCATAAAAGCTGCAATTGCCTTCCACTTTGCATATGCCTAGTTCAACTCCTTGTTCAACTGGTTGAATACCAGTAAGGCTGAAACTAGTAGTTGCTCAAGACATATTGTGTGTTTTGGTTCTGCAGGGGGGAAAAATGGGGGAAGTCAGTGCTTATTTGTGGGACTTCTGGCTATGAACATACTGTGGTGGTAGCTGCAAGTATCTTCCAGGCTGCAAGGCATTCTTCCACTCAAGATTCAGCAGTTTTGTGACGTTTCTTCTAGATTTTGGGGGAAAAGCAGGGAGGAGGAATTTTGTAAAATGAATTTACTACCAGACAACACACTCCTGCCTTTCTGAAGTGTTAAGGAATATCAGTCATAGACATTACTGTTTTCATTTTAAATACCACTTTTGTACTTCATTTTTCTTTTTCTTGTCAATGCCATTTGGTTTCTTTACTGTGCTTGACATTTGCGGTTCCTCAGTATTCTGTGGAAATGAAGTTTGCTCAGCGTAGTGTTAAACTGAATAAAAGCAAAAGAGGAGTATTTGTTAAATGAAATATTTTGTTTTGGGTAGATACAGATCAGAGTTGAAGTGTCTACTTGCACATTCCTTAAAAATGATTACAATGTCTGTTCACTTTAAGTCACCACTTCACTTTATAATTAGCAAAATTCATCTTCATTGTTTCTCTCCCAAGGAGAACATTACTGTGCTGAAATTCAAGTATTATTTTTAATGTCTACTCTTATTTTTTCTTTGTTTTTTTACAGTGTCAGGAGACTCATAAACAGAAATCATGGGCTAGGATTTTTCTCCCTGGAGTATTGTGAATGTTGCTGTTAAAATGGCTGTGCTGAAAGGACCCCCTTGGTGATCTATTCTTTACAAGGCAAATAGTTGAATCTTGTGAACATGGTCTGAAACGCAGCTTTTTAAGTTTGTAGCTGGCCACTGATCTTTAAGACACTTTCACACAGTGCCTGAAACTTGCCTTACATCTACCATGGTATGGAAATGAGACTAACCTGGATTGTACTGTTAGACAAGGCTGCCTATCTTTTCTGTGTATGCAGTTTTCAATCTGATTTCCAGGGACACGGAACAGGCAGGGAAAGTATAACCCTATAGAGGGGTTTGCTAAAGAATTTATGAACAGTGTAACTCTGGTTACAATACTATCTGTGAATAATAATGCAGCAACTATAGAAATGTGGAATTCAGAATTAGACTGTCCGAAAGGGATTTGGTACGAAATATTAGAGTTAAATTTTGTTCCTTAATACATTCTTTTTTTCTAATTTACAGTTAGAAACTGAATCTAGACAAGTTGTTGATTTTTATCAATTATGTTAAGAATTCTGTTTGAAAGAAAAGCTTCAGAAAACAAACTGTAGCCAAATAGATAGATTTCTTTTTAAAAAGAACCTTATGTTAGCATGTTGGTTTGCTTGGAAAATTTGCCTTATTGCAGAAAGGGACAACTGTCTGCACCATTTGTGCTTTTTAGTATATTTTATCAGTGCTTGCAGAAAAGCTGTTGATATTGATGGAAAATTGCTGCATGCTGGCATACATAGCGCATGAGTCATGGGTGTATTTTTTATAGATATTGGAGAAATGAGAAACCCATGTGCAGTTGCAGAGCAGCGATCTCACAGAGCTTACACACATGGGGTCAGTTAGTGTGTGCCATCTGATGGAAACTGCCTGGGCATTAATGGGCTTGAGTTAGAAAAGCCAAAGCTGAGCTTGTGAGTTGAAGCTTGTGAGAGACATAAAGGGCTATAAAAAAGCCCAGGAGGGAAGGAGGTGGAATGCTGACAAAAGGAAGAGTAGGGAAACATGGGGTTTGGAGAACAAGTGGCGAGGTATAATGTGGGTGTTCTTGGGACCTCTTTGCCTGTTCTTAGGCCTCCGAGGCTCCCGAGCAGTGGCAGTTTGGTGAAGCGTTGCCCCTGCTAGGGAAAGGCTGAGTTAGGCAGAGTGAGCAGCGCACGTGGCTGCATGGGACCCTTGTGGGGTGCGTGTGAGATGCTGAAGGTTTTGGCTAACGTTGTAGCAAGGTCTGAAATGTCACCGTTATTGAGGGAGATTCCTGGTGAGTAGCTTAGAACATGGGAGACTTTCTTTTGCAATGATAAATGATAAACAGCAAATGATAAATTGAAAAGTAGGATGAAGGATCATGAAGGCTGTGTTAAATCTGAATAATTGACTCTGTGTTTGTATTGATTGGTTTATATTTAAAATGCAGATCTGCAAAAGATTGCCTCTATTGACAATGTTAGTGAAATGAGATGTTTTCTGATATTTCATGTGTTTGGTTTTATTTTACAGATGACATGGCAGAACTTCTTCTTGGGGAGTCCAAACTAGAACAATTTTTGAAGGAAAATGCTCTTAAACAGAACAGTAGCCCTCGTGGGCCCCGGCCAAAACTGACTGAAGTCAGGAAACATCTTACTGCAGCACTTGACAGAGGAAACCTAAAGGTATGTTAGCAAGTCTAGGCCAGGATAAGAAAAACTATAATTAACTAGGGTAGTTTACTAATTATGGAAGAGTTCAGAAGGTGATGTTGCTTGTGTTTTTTTCTTTTTTTTAATTATTGGTTTTATTTTGATATTACTACCCAAACACCAGCAATGTGCTGTTTCATGAGTTTTTGTTTATTTGTGGATTTATGAAGGTTAAATTCTGAAGGTAAATTCAGATATGCTTATTAAATTTATTCAGATAAGTTTCTTGAATTTTCTTCTATTAGAAGGCGAAAATGTATGTTACTGACTATAGGGGTGCTGAAGTACTTTCAGCATGTTTATGGCAGTTTTACTTGGTGTATATAATACTTTGCATTTACAGTACATGCAACTATGTCATCCTTTGTCATGTATTTCACAAATTTCTGAAAGAATCTCATAACTAATCAGGAAAGGTTTCTTTAAGTTAGAGCTGGGGGCAACAAAAGGTGAATACTTGAGGAATTGAGGGATTTTGTCTTTTTTGTTCCTTTTTGTTTTGAAGTTCTTAACCATTTTAGTTCTGCTTTTCTTAATCCTTCATTTAAGCCATCTTTTTACCTTGTCTGTATCGATATCTGTTTCTTTTGAGAGATGAGAAGAACCTTGTTTTACTGTTCTGTCTAACTTCTTGTGTTGGACTTCCTGTGATCTGTGCGAGTATTACTTTTATCTCCTATTAATCATCTTCGAGACATTCCTCTGCCCTGATGCCTTGGAACTGTGCAAATTAAATATATAGGCTGTGGGGCACTCTGTTGTGATCTGTGCTTGTGGTGTTGGGAAAAATCATTGGAGAGGCTGTAATGATTCCTGTCCTTTACATAGCTTGTTATCTAGCAAATCTGCTGCATGTATAGTTAAATACATGAGTGAGAATGACACTACTGAACAGTAATTTTATAGAGTATCATTTTGTGACTTCCCCTCTACCCCAAGCTTCCTAAACATTATTACATAGATAGAATTTTATTGCTTTATTGTTCTGTAATAACAAGAGATATACTGGGATTTGATAGGGAATATCCAAAGAAAGGGGATCAAAGCATTGTCAGTTAGGTGAGTGGCCTAAGGAGAGGGGGCAAAAAAAAAAAAAAGCTTTTATAGTTTTCTTCTTAGCTTTCTTTTTTCTCTTCCTTCTAGCCAGAATTCTTACAAGAAGCTAACCTCGTTATGGCCAAGCTGAACTATGTGGAAGGTGACTACAAAGAAGCTCTAAACACCTATGCCAGAGTTGGAGTGGATGACTTGCAACTAGCTGCAGTGCCACCATATAGGCTAAGAATGATTGCTGAAGCATATTCTACGAAGGGTAAGATTGCTCTTTCCAGTAATAGGTAATTTAAAAAAAGTTATTTACCTGAAGTTAAAAAAAAGAGTGCCAGAATACTGAATTTGTGGAAAAAAAGAAAAGGATGGTTTAGCTCCTTAAAATTATTCATGGTTTGTGGTAGATTGGCAAGACCCTTAACCTCTATTAGTACTTGCATTTTAATCCTGTTGCCATCTAATAAAACTTTATAATATGTGTATTTAGAAGTCCAAAACAGAACTGAAGAACCTCATTTTACTGCACCATTTACCAAATGTTAACATGCTCAAACTAAACTTAAATTGCTGCTTTATTTAACATCGTAACTTAGTTTTGCTCAACTAAGTTACTTAAAGTAACTTTAAATGCTTTTCTTGTGGGGTTTTATTTTTGGCCTTCTATTACTTTTTTTTTTTTTTTTTCAAAATATTTAAAGTTTAAGATTCTCGTGTTTGTTTTTCCAAATGGTCTGGTACAGTGAAAATTGTAATGCTGGCCTTGTGTCTTAAGGTGGCAGTGCCACTTCAGTTTAGAAAGCTCATCAATGGGCTGTGAGCTGGGTCAGTGCTTTGAGGAAAGTGTCAGCTTTTATGTCCTGGGTTTCTCCAGAAGCTTGTAGTTATTATGGCTTCTGTGTCTTAGAGTGGCAGCTTTAGCTGGGTGCTTCTGTGGCT
>JAUBNY010000477.1:7921335-7932872 GCA_032275445.1 Crypturellus soui
GTGGGATGATGAACTGAGTATAATCTCTTAACTGTGAATTTTATCCATGTGGGAAGGGATGCAGACACTTCAGGATCAGCATTTACTACTGACAAACTGGAGGAAAGATCTGAAATAAATCTCTAAGAATTTGTGGAAAGTGCTACACTTACAATGTACAAACGTACAAATAATTGATAAAATAAATATAAGATGGGAGTTACTGACAAGGCAGACGTTTGTGGAACTTTGTCTGATGATCTGCTGCAGATCATCAACAGCAGAGAAACATTGCTACTGCACAAAAAAAGGGCACTAACATTCTACTGGTTTGCATAAACAAAAGAAGTATCCTGCCTGAAACGCAGCAGGTGATCTGTTTTGCTCAATGTTGTTGAGGATTCAGGTGGAGCAGGGTGCCTAGTTTTGGCAGTATCAGTTGAGAAAGATGTAACCAATTGGAGAGAGTCCAGAGGAGATAAAAATGACCAACTGTCAAGGAAGGATGGTATGAGAAAGAAGTGAGAATGGACGGTGTGTATTGCAGCCGTGCCTCTCTCTCTAGGTGAACATGGAAAAGGAGGGTTGTAAAGAATAGAATAATCTCTCTGTGAAATGGATTGAAGTAATCTAGGGAGAGAGATTTGGACATTAGGAAAAAAATGTTAATAGTGGGAAGAGTAGAGCTCTGTAATAAGCTGCATAGGAAAGCCAAGGTAAGAACAGGTTAGATCAGTGTCTGTCAGCTGGGGCCAATAGGTGGATGAGAGCTCAGTCTGTTTTACCTAAATTTCTCTGAATATCTTGGAAAATAACTAATGGTAGTGACATGTCTAGGAGATGGTATTGATTAGTGACAGTGAGGTTTTGTTTTTAGACAAACGTTTTCTGGTCTTCAGAGCTCCAGACAATGTATTTAATGGCTGTTTCTAAGTCCTGAGGCAAAAAGTCATCTTCACCTTGATGAGAGAGAAATACCTCTTGCGTTAGCTGACTGCACATCGAGTTGGCTATATTGGCTTGTTTTGTGGACACTGATATATATAAAAGAGGATATCTGTCACAGCAATTTCTCCTAGCTATCCAAAGGCTTAAAGCAGTTGGTGTCTGCATAGTATCTTATTCCATCTATCTTCAATGCCAGGCCCTATTAGAATGTATGTGGAAGGCAATTTAATGGCCAGTTTTCAGTACCTGGCTGTCCCATGCTGTTCATTAGCAAAGTAGACCAGGACAGAATAAGGACCATGACTGGATTCTTAAAGCTGAACTGATTGTGGTCTTTATAACAGGAAAATACTGAAATTATTGTTTGTCAATAAATATTTAGTCATTTTCTCCTACAGAGGATACATTCTTTCATTTTAATATGTCACTAATCGTGTATTTATGGAATGGAACTAGATAGCAAGATAAACAGATAGCAAACAGTTCATCGGTCATTCAGTGAGTTTCGACAAATAGAATATGATGAATAAGCTAAAGAATGGCACAGGTCTTTTGTAAAAGTGTTGTGAGACGTGTTTGAAAGTCGAAGGGAAGAAATCAATTAACAAAAGGCTCAAATACAAAAATTACATTTTCTGATTCCTTATTTCCTGAAGATATAGGTGCGTCTGCCTTTCACAGTTAATAAAGATACTACCTTGAGTGCCTTTCCTTGTCTTCCCTTGATTTCTGTGATCATTATGGAAAAGCTAAGGTGTGTTCGGTAATTGAAAACTAGTACAGATGCTGGCACTTTGTAGACTGCCTTAATGTCCCTTTAAAATTGATAAAAATTGCTTCTCCTATGGTCTTATAATTGAGAGGAACAAGGTTTTTGGAGGTAGTGTCCATATTAGAGGAGCATACCTTTTTAAATTTTGTTGTAGATTTTGTTTCTTCCCCTGGTCAAAGCAGAGTTTTAGTCTGGGCTATTATCCAAATGTAGTATTATATAACTTTTTTATTTTAATATTCCTTTTGAAAATGTTCTATTTTCAGGTCTCTGTCTTGAGAAGTTGCCAATTTCGTCTTCAGCTAGCAACCTCCATGTGGACCGTGAACAAGAAATTGTTACTTGCTATGAGAAGGCTGGGGATATTGCTCTTCTGTACCTTCAGGAGATAGAAAGGGTAAGCTGGGACAGCTTGTTGTTCTTAGTTGAAGAATTACACCATTTATTTTTCAGTGATGTGATGTGACTAGTATCCTTGTATTCAACTAAAAGGGAATGCTTGAGAATTATGTTTTTACGACTTCTGTGCCCTCATGTTGAATGGTGAGTTGGTGTTTCTTAACTGAAGGCTAGTACCAGTCACTATGACTGCTTTTGATTTCTGACCTCTTGGGAAATAGTGCCAATATTTTCAAGGGGGACAAAGCTCCACTCAACTACTGTATGGATTCAGGGTGCTCATATGTGACCTTATGTTACCTTGAGGCAGTTCATTTATGAACATTGGATTAAGATATATTTCAATATGTATATGTTATGCATACAGTTGCAGTTCTGATAATTCTTAAAAAATCATTTTAAAAGACTTATTGAACAAGTCATCTGTGGAGGGACGAAGAATGGAATTGACAAAAGTAAGCCGAGATGAGAAACTGATCCTGTTGATGTTTATTTGGAGCCAATAATTTAATTACTCTTAAACCCTCCTTATTACTTAAGGATAAAATACTGAAATAACTTTGTTTTCAGTGTTCAGGCTTGACATGTCAATGGTGCAGCAAGAATGATAAATGAAAGTGCTCTCACTTTAATTGTGATTTATTTACTTAATTAGTTATTTTGTGTGTGCGTGTGTGTGAGATTTAAAAAAAAAAAAGTGATAGTTTTCATTTTGTTATAATAGCGTGTCAATAACTGTTTGCCCAGGGTGAGTGTTTCTCCAGACACCTGCAAATTTTTCAAATTTTTCATCTGAATCAGATGTAAATCATCTGAATCAAAAACTGAAAGTGCAAAATGAATCTGCCTTTTAGCAAGCTGTTCTTCATACTTTTATTTTAAATAGTATAAATGTTGTTACTGGTGCTGACTTGCTAACCATTTGTGCCTTTGTCATCTCCCAACATAGTTTTTGAAAACAGCAAGTATGTTTCTGTAGTTCATTTCTTCTTATGTTGTTTGGGCTACAAGTGATGTGAAGCTTTTCTGGTTCTGTGTTTTCTTTGCTCTGTTTTGTAATTTTTGTTGCTATTGTCTTTTTGTGACTTTTGGACTGTCTAAAGAATGCCAATGAAATCTGTAGTACTCTGTTTTGAGGCAGCAGTTTTAGAATATTAGTGCAATAAAAATTAATTTCTTTGTTTTTAATATTTTTTTTTGGAAATCCTCTTTGAATATCCCTTTCAAATATCTGTTTTCTGCAGCAGCCTTTCCTGTCCTGAAAGAGTTTTAGATTTTGAATACCATCAAGTCCTGCTGCTGAATAGAGCTGCAAATGATTTGTCAGACCCTTCTCTTTTGTACGCCATTCTCCACAAGCTTCTAAATATGTCTTATAAGTTTTTTCTTAAGGGCAATTCTACATGGCAAAGAAGTAAATTTTAAAGGTATAGCCAAGGGAAAGACTTGAAATATTGAAATATTGTGACCTACCATTTAAAAAAATGACTTTTCCAACAATAAGTGTAAGCTTCTATGTAAAACTTAATGAAACTCAAGTAGGGTGTGTGTTTTGTTTTGTTTTTGTTTGTTTGTTTTACTCTTTTCTCTAAATATGATTTTACTCTTTTTATTTTTTTGTTCCCTTAGGTAATTAATACCAATATACAAAACAGGAGTCCTAAGCCAGGGCCTGCTGCACAGGAGCAAGAACTTGGCTTTTTCTTGGAAACAGGACTTCAAAGAGCACATGTTTTATATTTCAAGAATGGGTAAGATTTGCCTTATTGCATCCTTGTTTTAGTTTGGGTTTTGATTTTTTACTGGGCATAGCACTTTTTAACAATTGTGGATTGTGGGATCATGAGACTTCTTTATTAATAATGCAGTAAAACATTCTGGTTGAAGTACTGAGACTTTCCATTTTGTATTTATTTAAATTTTGTTAAATTCTTTAATTAAAGTGTATGAACCAAAGATCTTAATATTTAATTTTTCCTTTTTTTTAATATGAGAACTTGGAATTATTTTCTTATGCTTTGTTGGTAGATATTCTTAAAAATAATTGAAAGCAAACTGCAATTCTTGATTTTTATAATTTTGATTTTGTAACTTTTTTTCCAAATCTCTTCAGTTATCACTTATTTTAACATTATGCTGCAGGATAAATGTGCATGAAGATCAACAGTATGTATACATACAGTCTCTGTTGTCCCTACTTTTTAGATCCTTGTAGATTCTGCATGGGAGGTCATTCATAGTTTGTTAGAAAAAGGCTTCTATTCAGTTTCCAAAAATCTAGACATTATAGAAAATGAAAAAAGGAATACAACCCTCTATTCATTTTTAAGAGCTTGTAAGCTTGGCACAAAAGGTTTTCAAGTACATTTCTGACATTTGTTGTTTATGGCAGTTGCTTTTTTTACAATTGGTTTGAAGTGTTGCTTATTTCCCAAGTAAACATGGTTTGACTGAAATATTGGCACTTTTGGTAGAACTACCTTTTTATTCTAAAAATGTTAAGCTTTCAAATATATAAGCAGGAGATGAAGGAAAATCATGCAGTGTCTGTAAAGAGTTCGAGATTTTGATGTAGTTTTAGCACAATTGTAGTTTCAGCAGGTTGCCCCAAAGACTTTCAAGTTTTTAAAGCTTTTGGGGTTATTAGCATGGAAATGATCACTGAACTGTAGAAATCTCATTCTTAGAATAATGAGGTAGAGCCCGAATAACCTGATCTGAGAGTTATGTTTTAGTTCTGCTTTCATCACTTAATTGCAGGAGGAATGGAATGTTCTGAAAGTTCAAATTTTCATTTACCGGAAATAAAAATAAAGTTATTGTTTTTATGGCTGCACAAAGATAACTGAAATACAAATATTGAAAGAATCTCAATGGCAGTTATGGTAAGAAATAAGGTAAAAATCCCGTATTTTTGAAGAAATTTGTTTGAAGGCCGGGATTGGAAATAGTCTATTTAATCTGACATTTTTTGTGTTAAAGCAATAAATAATGGAAAAGCACAGTAAGATAAATTAATTCCTTTTCCTTCTCCCCTCTCTCTCCTACTCTGTCCTCCCCCTAAAAAAAGAAAAAAGAAAGAAAAAAAAAAAAAAACAAAGGTGCAGTAGGTTATAGAGGAGTGCATAGAGGAGTTCTTGTTTTTCTTAGACCATCATAGTTGGTCTGGCATAAATTTTGAAAGGTTCATTGTGTTCCCTGTACCCTCTTATGTAAATATATAGACAGCTTTTTTTTTGAATCTGTATTACAATGTTTGTAGCTTACAACTTAAGTCTGCATTGTATCTTTAATTATAAATTTCTTGATGGGAGAGAAAATGAGGTGTTAGGGGAAAAAAAAATGTGCAAATCGTTATTCCACGTATTGCTGTCCTTATATCCCATAGCCTCCTTCTCGGTTAGAGCCCAGTTCAGTTCTTCCAAGACTTCCTAATATGGCCATTACTGCGGGCCTCTTGCTGTGTTGCTTTTCTGGGACCCTTCTTGTTTTCAGCTTGAATTTACCAGAACTGGACAGAGAACTGCTACTTTATATTATATATCTCTATATATATGTATATATTCAAAGCATGAAAAGAATGCTGTAAATTTGTCTGTAGTGGAAAAAATGTATTTATATATATATATATATTTCTACTACTAGTGACAAGCTTACAGCCTTCTTTTGAAGGCATTTATTTCAAAGTTTCTTCAGTGTGTTTTTGAGTTTACCATCTATCCTCTTCTTAGGTATATGGAAATCAGATTTCAGATCTTTCCAATAAGCTTTGCAACATGATTCCACTTTAATCTATAATTGTAGAGATAATATGAATATTGTGAAGCATAGGAAACATTTTTAAGATAGGCAGTTTAGAACTGAAACATTTGCTGTAAACTTTGTTGTAATTGAAGCTGTAGATGTTGAATGGTTTTGAATCTTGGAGGAAATTGCTAGAGTTTAACTGTTTGTTGGGGGAGAAGGAGAAGAAAAATGTCTGTCTGGTTTTGGTGGTAAATTAAATTCACCAGTTTCATACTGCAGTGAAAAGAATCTTAAAAAAGTGAGGCTTGCTGTAAGAAGAAAGTAAATCCTGTAATAAAAGTGATTTTCACTTAACTGTAATCTGGCATTGTTTTGAGTCGATTCAAATGTTTATCTTTTTATCTCAACTAGCATAATGGCCCTAACAGTTTATGCATTAGAGCATGCTGATAAGATCTGATAATGGTTGGGAAAATGGATATCAGTAAATGGATAAGTGTACTTTTTCTTTGTGTTTAGGGTTTGAGTTCAGCTCCAGTAAGTCCTAATAAAGAGAACTCTTGAAGCTGCAGCAGAATTGAAATAATTTGTTTGAAATGCTTTTGCAGTGAAATCTGTGCGTGTTTTGGGGCTAGTTGGTTAATTGTTGCTTTTAATTATGTTTTTCCACTAAAGGTGAAATGCTAGGCTCTTAAAAACAGTACTGTTTTGTTTTGTGTGTCACAAGCTAAAAGAAAAAATAAGACAACTTTTATACTGTCAGTAATGCAAACAGAATTGCTGCTTACCCAGAATGATGGCTGATCCGCTTTATATTATGTAATCTCTTTGCTCACTGGCTGTACAGAGATTTTCTTTTAAGCCAAGAAAGAACATTTTTGAGGTGGATTAAGTGAATATCTTACAGGTATGCATTATCTTGTATGAAAAATTATAAAGTGTTTGGAACCTCTGAAGCCCAACTGCTAAGTGCCAGCATTTGAAAATACATGAAAAAGCAATTATCCCCAAGAATAAAAGTGGCCATATGCTGAACAGAAAAATGTTGCTTTAATGCTCTATTAAGAGTCAAATCTGAAATTAATGTTTTCTTCCAAAATGTATCAACTTTAAGTAAAGACCCAAAAACTACATGCTCCCATTTCACTTGGGAGCAGAGGAATTGCTCTAGTTGGAAATGAGTTACAAAGAAGTTAAGGAAGTTGTTTGGAAACTAAAAGTAGGCTCTGTGTGCCCTTTTTTATTTAAAATATGTAACCTTAAGTGTTTTTCTGGTTGATTACACAGATTCCATCTAGTCTAGTAGCTGTGCTCTAAGATCAGATTGAAAGATGAATTCAAAGCCCTGATGTTATGCCAAGAAAAGCCATGAGCTACAGAACTTTGACATTAAGACTATTTTTGGCTATTTTCAAGTAAGATGCCCCTGAGAAAGGAAGGACAGCATTTTATGTGCCCAGTAATGTCCATGTCCTAGTTATTTTCTTTTTTCTTTGCTTTGTATTTGTGTTACAACATAAACATGCTTTTAGAAAATTTGTAAACTTTTTCTTTGGGCGGGGGGACAAGGGAAGTAGCAATGTATAGAAAAATACTAGCTCTGTATGCTTTTCGAGTGAGAAAAGCTTTTTCTTTTTGGCTGCAATACGTAAGCAGGTGGCCATCATGTAGAAACCAAGTTCACCTCATCTTCACAGCTCTGTTGTGGTGTCTCCTATGTGTGGCAGCCTCTCCCAGGACGTTGCTCCTGCCTGATCTCTATCATGGGTCACAAGCTGCATCACGGCTTGGGGGATCTGGACCAGAGCTGTTCCCCTTATGTACCGTCTGGCAGAGCTGCCTCATCCTCTGCACTAAGTACAGTGACAGTGACTCAGAGGTTTCCCTTTTGCCAACAGCAAGATAACCAAGCAGAAAAGAAATGTTTTTTCAGCACACAAGTGAATTTCCTTGGATCACAAAATGCTTGATGGGCATAACGCAGGAGTATGGACCAACTGGAGAAAGTGAAAGAGGAAGATCTTCCACCATACTAAAAAGTAACCTTAGAGCTGCGGTGAGATCCATCAGGTTTTCTTGTTAGACTAATCGTTGGATGAGACCTGCCCGGAGAAGTCTCAACTTTGGAGAAGGTGGTTGTACTGCAGCACCTGTTGGGCTGCAGTCTGACTGTCATGGCCATTCCCCTTTCCAGTCGTTGCTGGTTTGTGCCCTTTTTCTGGAACTGTTGTCAGTTTTCAGTCACTTCTTTGAGTTACTGGTGTTAAATACCTGCCTTTGTAGAAGTTTGTTCTTATATTTTCTTTTTTTTTCTGCCTATCATGGCATGTGCAGGAGTGTATCTTTTGGGTTGCTGAAGGGGAGTGAATGGAAAGATCCACTGGTACTCTTAATTGCCTGTCTTCTGTTATAGTTTGCTTGCTCTGGAGTTTTTGCAGAGGGAGATTCTGGGAGAAGGATTTATGAAAATACTCTGCATGGCTGCACATCAAGAGGCTCTGGAGGCATTTTCAGACTCACGTTAGAATATGGTGTTATTCATCCCTCTCTGAATGTGTTCAGATCTTATGGCATGCCCTGCGTCAGTCGCAGACCAAATAGGCCCTTAATGAAAAAAGCAGAAGGAAAATTATAACACTGTAAAGTATCATATTCTTGATATGTGAAATATCACTACTGTATTTGAAAGTTAACTGGAAATTATGGTTTTGAGAACAGCTTTATCGTGGCGGTAATTGTGTAGTTAGGAGACTAAGCTGGAATATGTTCTAGGTAGGGACAAAATTCACTCCTTGACTAAGAAAAATTGATTTCAAAAGAGACTTTATCTGTCATATCAGACAAAAGCTTTTGTCACCTTTTCTTAAGTATTCTTTGTTCATTCTCATTGGAAAATACAATAGGTGTAAACATGAGGAGAAATTATTCCCTCTCAAACTCAGATAAAATCATGTGTCGAGGGGCTTGTCTTTTCTCTTGCCCTTGTGTTTTGTGTGTACCCAGTCTGACTTAAGTTCAAAAAGGTAAAATAAAATTCCACTGTGAAGTTACATATAGAAAATCAGTCAGTTTTGCATGAAGGACTAAGCTGAATATACACGCAAATGAATCATTTTAATTCAGATTAATTTCCAGTAACATTTGTAATAATTACTGTTATATTAAACACTCCAAAAGATAATAACATTTGAATTAATCCTGGATATTGATGGCTTTAATAAATTGCAGTTGTGATTCAGACTCTAGGCCAGTCTTTCAGAGAAAAAGGCAAGGTTTTTTTTTTAGCTAAGGTGTTACAAATCTTGCTAACTAGGTCTGTTACTCATGGTTGCAAAGCATCAAATTTGAAGTTGTGGCTATTATATTGTGTTGTAATGGCAGCATACAAAATGGTATCTCTTAGCCTGAAATTGGAGACTTCCTCCTATCCCTCCAAAAGTCTTTGCTTTACTGCTTCATCTATATACACACATATAGTGTGTGTGTGTGTGTGTGTGTGTGTGTGTGTGTGTGTATATGCATAAATATATATATTTTTAATTGCCTTTCCTGACTTTGACATTGTTCTCAAGAACTCAATTGTTCCTGCAGTTTTACTTTTTTTTCTGTTTTGTTCCTTTTCCTGCAACTTGCAAGGTAAGGAATAGTGGAATTATACAGGCTGGGAAGGACTTTGGGAGGATATCTGATCCACAGCCTGACTCTGAGCTGGCGTTACCTTGTGCAGGGTACTCGAGGCCTTGGCCTTGTTTGGAGCATCACCAAGGAAGGAGATTCACATTCTGATGAAGTTTGAGGTTTAGATATGGTATGAACAGTGATCAGTAAATAAGATGTATCGACAAATGAGACCTATCACCAGAATGTGAACTGCAGTAACATAAAACTAACTGAGAGCCTTTGGCATTTCTTTTCATTAACACTGACTTCTCTCCAAAGGGTAGTTGGCTGTCCTTCCTAGATGATGATACTTATTTTCAACAAGAGAATTTTTTTGTTCCATGAATGTACCATTTGGCTATTTTTATTAAAATGTTAGTTTAACATGGAACTTTTCAGTATTCTGAAATACCAGGTACTAATTATCTTTGTTCATATTAAAATCCCGTTCTTGAACAGCAGAAGAATGATGGAAGTTGCCATTTTGAGCTACAAAAATATTAAGTAACCCCGTTAACTTTTAAAAGAGAAGGAAAAAAAATAGCAGGTGGAAAGACTAAAACTTTTTTTTTTTCTTCACCATAGTAGAAGTAAAAGCTTAGGCTTCAGATAAATCTGCGCTGGAAAGGGTGCAGCTGACGGTCCCCTGAGCCATGTGCTATAGTCACAGAGGTGACACTGGCTCTTGGAAGAGCTGAGTGATTAATTCAGAGCTGAAAAAAAAAAGTACCAAGAGGCTGGTTTAAATAGCTATAATTATTCTGAAACTATTTTTGCAGAGGTATACCAGATTACCGTATTCGACTCTGCAAAACTAGCCCACTTAGCTGTAAACTGTAGGAGGTGCCATAGCAATCAAATGATGAGTTTTGAGTAAATTGACATACTGGTAAGAGAACGCTGTGCAGGTGTTTGCAGACCGTGAGTCTGTTTTCCTTCAATATTGAAATTAAGGGCGCTTCAAAATAATTTCTTGTCATTTTTTCAAGGTGTCCCTTAATCAAAGGATTGTTGTGTAACCAGCCAAACAGAATTTAGAGTTCCTTATTTTGAGATGTTTCAGCAGTAGTCTAAATATTTAAGCTAAAATCAGAATTAAATTGAATGTGGTAAGAATCAAAGCTATCTAGTGTAAATATCTTGGAGATGCAGTATATGTGCAGTATCTATGCATATATGGAGATGCAGAGGACTGAAAGGCAGTTAAGTTTTGACCCGCTTATGTTTTCAGGAGAGTGCTGAAAAAACCTCCTTCTCGTCTCCCAGTTTGGCATCCTTTCTTTTTAAATATATAAGCATCAGAATAGTGTATGTTTGCTGAGTAGGGCTTGCAATATTTTGTTGACTTGCAAGCATTTTGGGGTTAGTATTGAAATATGATGTTTTCCTGCACTAGTGATTTGAATTTGGTAGGCGTATTGGATCTGATTCCTATTCTACCTCCCAAATTCTTCCTCCAGTGTTGGCCTACTTTGCTCAAATAACCTTTTCTGAACTCCTCTTTTATGTATTGCATTTTAAGCATGAGCAGTAGAAGGTAACACTTCCTTCTCCAAGCATATCATAATACCCTTGCACATTTTATTTCTCTCTCAAGAATAGGCATAGTGCTTTTGTTTTGTTTTGTTTTACTACTGTCAAATCCCTATGTTACTCCTGTTTGGATATTTAAAATTGAATTTATTCACATATCACATTCAAACAGGCACGTCTCGTAAGAAATTTGGCAGTGAAATAATCTGACTCATTGTACTCTGACGTTTTTCTGAGACTTTGAGATCTGAGCAAGATGGTTTTTAGAGGTCTTTGTACACCCTCTTCCCTAGAGGAAGAGTTGCTGTGAGCCTCCCTCTCACTTGGGCACGCAGGGGAATTCTTATCAGAAGGCGGAACGCGGAGAAGCATCATGAATGCTTAAGAAACCTAAATTAATGGAAGATGATGCGTTTTCTTCAGCAAATCCTCGCTCCGCAGTATGGCTCAGTTCTTTTAGGTGCTGTCCTGGGTTTGACTTTGTTGTCAAGGTCACTTT
>JAUBNY010000477.1:7932972-7965364 GCA_032275445.1 Crypturellus soui
TACATTATTCCCTCTGTTAACTTATTTGTTAACTTATTTTCGTAGTAAATTAGTTTTGGCATATTCAGTGCCTTTTTTTTTTTTTTTTGGATTAAAAAACAGTGGTTTTCCTTGATACTTTCTTAATCTATTTCTGCTTTCTCCCTTGACTGAATCTTTTACTTGAAAGGAGAAGCTGACAAAATAAGGAGAGCTAAAGGACAAGGCTACTCATCTACTGATTCCAATAATTGGAGAGTTTTTGTAGTGAATTTAGCTTTAATATAATATTGGTGCCTTGGTAGTTGAATCTGTTGCTAAGATCAAATATGTGTGCGTGTATGTGTGCACCATCCTGGGAAGGAGCTGTGGATTGTCCTGAAGCTGTCTAGTGGAGTCCTCTGCTTCCACCCCTGTTTCATGGCTCCTGCCGTGAGTTTTCCCTGTTTGCTTCTGTTGCCTCTGGCACTCTTGGGGTTTTCTGTGAGCTCGTTTCACTCTCCAAATCAGCAGTAAGCAAACTGCTGAAGACCACACAGCTCATAGAGCTTTCTGCCTTTCTAGTGAGATGAACTGTGTTCATGGGAAGGACTGATAGCAGTTAGTGCTGCAAAGGGCAGGGCCATGTGAAAGAACACAGGGTGACGTGAAGGAGGAAAAATGGGTGGAAAAAGGGAGAGTGTGCCAGGAGAAGGGCAGGTGAGCTCGGCCACCATGCTGCAGCACCCTGCCCAGCAAGTGTCTTCATTTCAAATGCTTGAGATCAGGATCTGCAAGAGAAAAGTAGCTGGGTATAAATTAAGTCAGTTTAGACATGTGTCTTGTTCCTGTGTGTTCTTACAGACTTGCTGCTATTTTGAATAGGTAATGATTTATGCAAGCTGAAGGTGTTTTGTTTATAAGCCAGAACTTCAATCAGGAACCTACAAGCATGAAACAAACATCTTTTGTAAACTGAATTTCAAATATCTGTGATTTTCTTATTGCATGAGTTGAGGATGAAATGAGAAGTACAGGATGATTTTTTTTTTTTAAGTGTGTTTAGAAAGAATAGTTCAGATTTTCCTACTTCTAGTTCAAAGAAATATCTAGTGATAATCAGGGTTTTTTGATAATAATACTGTGAGAACATTCAAAGCAAAAATTATTCCCTTTTCTGTACGTGAAGAAAGAATTTTTGGGAAATGCGATCAATTCCAAAAGTAACTTATACACCATCACTTTAGTCAATCTATCTAGATTTAGTTGTTTGTTTGTTTGTTTGTTTGTTTTAAATATGAGTATTTCTAAATGAGATGAAGTAAGCCTCTGTAATGGGGTAATCATTAGGCTAATGTAAGAAACTCGGTCTATTTATGTGCATACTTTTACCGCTTGAATGGGAGAAATAACCTCAATTTAGTAACTGACCTGCACAGTGTGGGAGGTTTGGCTTAGGCTCCCTGAGCAAACATTGTTCCTTGATTAAGCTATTAAAAGGTAATGTTTAGTCTAAACCTTTTCTTTTCATTATTGATAAGTGTAGGAGAGAAATACATGATAAACAGTTGCAATAGTAATGGAGAAGATAGCATTATCAAAATGTGTTGTAAATACAAAGGAAATTACCTTATCAGCCTCTTAGTGGCTATCTGAAAACACGGATTTCCGAGCCTGCTGTCCCTGTATTGTGACTGGGACTCCCATTGCTGTCGGGCGCAGCTCCCACCATCCTGGTGTCCTCTGGAGAAGGGCGCCTCTCAGGGCAACCTCGTGTTTAGCTTCCTTCGTTGGTTTTGGCTGTCTCTGGATCCCTTTGAGCAGTTGCCTTTTTCTTTGTCCATTAAAAGCCACAAAGGTGAAGCATATTAATAAAGATGCAAAAGATTTAATCTGGGATTTGGCACAGCTGCATTATTAATGCTGAATGTGTTTTTTGAAACAATGAGACTTTGTGGTTGTGACAAAAAGTTTGCTCCCACTGACCTGTATGCATCCGTTGGTTTTTGCTGATCCTATGCTGAAAGCTGGTTCTTACTCATCCTAAATCGTCTTTCTGCTCTTTCTTTCATATTGTACCTACTGTTACTGATCTCTGACTCTGCTTGGAGGTGAGCAGCTCTGCATAGGCACAGTTAGACATTCTTATTATGCTAAATAGAAATGCTGTCTTGAGTTTTTCAGAGGGGCATGAAAGTTCATCTTGCATGTTAACTTTTAATCAGAATGATTAATTTTATTTTAGTATAAATCTTCAGATTTGAGGCACAAAGGTGTAAATTGGTTTGAAAGGAATCAATTCATACAGAACTTCCGGGAAAGATTAGTGTCTAATGTGTTTTCTTGAGGATTAAAAGCAGCAAGTGTTGTCATTTAAAAAAAAAAAAAAAAAGTTGATGAAAATCAAAGGGTTTCACTCAAGTGGGAAGCAGTCACATAAATGTGTCCAACCCTCAGTAGCGATGTCTGTCTCTGGGCTTCCTGTCATGTGTGAAGTCGCTGAAAGTCTGTCAGTTCTGCATGCGTATTGACATATCCTTGTTTTATTTTTCTCTCCAAATTTTGAAAGGATCTCAAAATCATTTACAGACACTGTGCAATGTTGTTTTCTATGTCAAACTCCCCTTTTGCTCTGGGATTCAGTGAGCAGGGGTGGAGGCGCTGCCGAGAAGCCCTAGCGTAGTGAAGTGCAGGCCAACGCCATGGGCTCCCTGGGCACGGGAGGTACGTGCCGGAATAGCCTCCACCCCCTTCTCCCACATATTTAAAGCTGTTAACAAATACAGGAAATGTACTTTGCTGAAAATAGTGTAGTGTGGAGATATACCATGCTGTTCATGGTATATTTTGCTTCATTGCTTTTCTCTCAAAGCATTTAACTCAACTCTTGGGTGATCTAGTTGGTAGCTTTGCAGTGTATTTTTAGCACATTTTGTGTAGAAGATGCTAAACATATCTAAGTTGTACTGTGTTTTCATTCACTTGTACAGTGGATCAGTGTTAAATGCTTTATGAAGCAAAACATAATTCCTTATTTTTTAATTGTTTTCCTGTGTGATCTTACTGCTTTTTTTTCTCCATGAGATGGTAGAACTTCAGTCACAAATTGTAGTCCCTTCTAGGTGCTTACCAAAATGTAATGGGTAACTAGTAATAGTCTTAAGGACTTTTAAGTCCTGCTTTTTCATAGTGTATTTTGTTGTTCTTGTAACACATAAGAAGGCATGAACTTTGCATGAAAAGAATTGCTACGTTACTGTTTTGAGATTTTAAATTACTGTGATTTGAAGTTCTACAATGCATATATTTCATCTGTAGTAGCAAATTAGTCTTTTGATTTGACAGGTTGTTTTCCTTTGCTCTTTTTCCTTTCTGGCATTTTTTTAGAGAACGTTCCAGTTTCTTGGCCTGCTTTTTTTTTTTTTTTTTTTTTAATCTTCTTATGGGGATGCACCTGTGAATTTGAAATCCTGTCCTTGAGCTCCATTAAAGAGAAGTATACCATCACACTTAGAACAAAGGATTTAATGTTGGGATTCCAGTGATCTCATTTTGACTTTTACACATTTGTTGTGTGATATTAATAAAAAGGTATATTTTTGCTGTCCAAGAGTGCTGAATGTACCCAGCCTGCATTGAACTCGTAGTTTTTTGGAAAATTAAGCCCACTAATACTTAATGTCTAATTTGTTAGTCTGACATTGGTGCAGGCTGTGTTAGCTATTGAGAGCCTTGTAAGAAATAAATAACATCTCTGATGCCGTTATTCCCTTGTTACCTTTATGCACCACATTATTCTTCTTAGGAAGTTAACTAACTGAAAGCTTTTGAATAATGAACATTTTGTTTTATCTCTTCAGTCAAGGTCTGCTGCAACACATGGAGTTTTACAGACAATCATTTTTTTTCTCGAGTGACTAATGGTTATTTCTTATTAATCAATTTTGGGATCACATTGTATAGTTTTTATGTTTTTGTTTGTTTTGTTTTGGAAATGATACTTTAGAAATGAGCTTTTAGGTAAAAAGATTTTAAAAGACATAAAAAATGTCTGTGCTGGAAGCTGAAACTTCTAAAACACTGATAATTTTTTAGCATATAAAAAACAACATACGTGATCTTTGTCACATGATCGGAAAGTTAAAATAAATGACTCAAGCTTCCAGATCAACTACTAAAATTTTTAAAGTTGGAATTTTTTTTTTTCAAACATTCTGGTTTCTTCAGGCTAACTGTAGCTAAACTTAAAGAATTCTTACAATGAAAGTTGAATTTCCTTTTTTTCCTTACAAATTGCCACCTTCCTCTAAATATACTCAAAATACAGATTATTCTGAAGAGTGTTTTCAATATCACGTCTGCAGTGATGCTTTTATTAAGAAAAGCTTACATGATACACAGTATCTTTTTCTCTTTTGATCTCATGTTATCTAAATGTTATGTAGCTTAGTCACAAAATTACTTGTGACTGTTTGACACAGCAGTACCAATTTAACACAAAATCCTTTTTGGATCAAGTCCCATTTGTTTGGAAACCAAATCACGTGGACGAAGGAAGTGACTGTCACATGGTACATGTTGAGGTTGCTGGATCCAGCCATTCAGGACGGCAAAGAGCCAACCCATTTTTTTCACCAATTCAAAGTGAAGATATATTACTATAAAATTAAAAATGGTCTTAACTGCCCCCCTCCCACCACCACACACACATTTAATACAATTAAAAAAAAAAAAGATAGCAGAGATTTGATGGCAGTCATCAGGAAAAAAGAAGCTGCCAAGAGAGCTTGAATCAAAAAACCTTTCTGTTTCAGGAGAAGGTGCCAATCTCCTGAATTTTTTTTTGCTACTATGAATCTGGTGGCTCTTCTCTGTGGATCGGGCATCTCCTTGCAAAAACCGTTAAAGCAGGAGATGTAGAAGAAATGTCGATGGAACCCGGAGAGGGGAAGTGCCCCCAGAGGCTGCCAGAGCAGGGAGGGGCGCGTCGGACGCCCGGTCCTCTGTTCTAACCTGGCGCTTGCCTGCTGCTCTGCTTCCCCCTCCTTGTCTGTCTTTGTGCTAAAAAGAGTTAAAGGTTTTACGCTTTTTGCATTGAGCATTGAAAAATCCGTTTCTCACTTCCCTCTTCTAAGATATGAAGAGGCAGATAAAATCAAATGTATTTTCAAAGTTTGTGGGTTCAAGATTCGTATTGAAAATTAAAATTACTGTAGTATCCAAAAAATCTTCATTTTTTTTTTTCTGCAAGGGATTGCGACTTTTTACAAGTACTATTTCAGTTTCCTCTCTTTCTTTTGAGCTACCTATATTTTGAAAATATTTATCTTTGTCCAATTAAATTGGGGGTTGCGACAGTAAACAGTGGTTGGGTTTCCAGTTATTTCACAGAAGGGAGATAGTATGCAGGGGAAAAAAAAAAAAAGATGCTACTATATCCTAGTTGCAGTACTGTCAAACTTTGTTTATGTACAGGAACTTGACAAGAGGAGTTGGTAGATTTAGAGAGATTCTAAGAGCTGTTGAAACGAGAACTACACAAAATCTGCGAATGGTAAGTTCTACTAAACTGTATTGCTATTTCAACATTGAATTTTATTAGGCAAATATAGCACAAATATGATCAGTGAGTTCAGTGACAAATAATCATATAACAGCATATTGATTGGGATCTGTTATTTTCCCAATTTGAAATGCCGTGTTTTATGGTTATAGCAAATGATTCATACAAAAGAGATGTTTGATAAGTATCTTTCTTTCACTTTCTTTGTCATTATAGTTAAAAACTAATTGTCTCTAACCATATGTACAAGAGTAATCACATTGTCCTGTTTAGGACTTACCATAATTTCACAAGAGCGTTTCATCTTTCTGTAATGTAGTGAGAGTAGAGAGCAGCATCTCTTTGTGTTTCATGAAGTAGAAAGCTACCTAGTTATCTGCGTTTTTTTTTTCCTCTCTTGATAAAGCCTCTTAATTGAAAAAATCAAAGACTTGTTATTTATATCACCATAAAGGAAGCCTTTACCAAAGAAGTGATGCATCATTGTGCATCTTTGATATTAAGGGGTAAGATTTTTCCCTGAAAATTTAATTTTTAGAATGTCCAAAATGAATATCTTAATACAAGACTTTTAAAACTTACAAAGTAGTAATAAGAATGGTGATTAATTTCTTCATTCATGTAATAACTAATTTTAACAAACCTGTTAAAATTATATCAAATAGTAGACTTTTAATGTAAGACAATAATGTTACAATAGCTAATGCAATAAAAGATTAAAGGTTTCTTATGGTATAGGAATTAAAGATAGAATATACATCTTATGTGGTACTGCCTTTGGCTTACATTACTGATATGTTTCTTGGAAATACTGAATTTTTTAATAGATATGCATATCTTACTCTCATTCTATTATACTGTATCATTTCTAAGGTACTAAATTTTGATCTTTTAGGATTGCCATATAGCATAGCTTTTCTGCGTACGTATAACACATTACAAAATAGATTAAGCTGAGAGATGCAGATATATATCTGGACTTAATCGGATAAAGTCACTGAGCTGTTTGTTGGTGCTATTTTTCATATTGTGTTTAGACAAAGTTGGTACTTGTGCTTTCAAACGGATGTTTCTAACAGAAAACATATTCAAGACTGCTAGTCTTTATTTGAATTAATCCTCTTGTTTTTATGAGACTATTCTTCATTTTCTAGGGAAAATATTTATCTCTCACTTTTACAGACAATAGCAAGGCAATTAGCTGAAATTTTGTTACGAGGCATGTGTGAACAGAGTTACTGGAATCCCCTGGAAGACCCTCCTCACCAGTCGCCCCTAGATGATCCACTTCGAAAAGGTTCAAATACAAAGAATTATGCACTCAGTAGAAGACCACGAGTATACACTGGAGAAAAGTATGCCTGACTTTATATCTCTCTTGTTTCAAAGATTGCAGTTGTTGTTCAGTGCACCGTGCAGTTGAGTTCATATTGTTGAAAATGAAGAAGGCCTTGGGAAATGTGAAGGTCTTTCCCTACTGTGCATTATGTTGCAGGAAGAGAGCTACTTTTCCAAAGACAAGTTTGCACGCTGTGCCTGAGACTTTTTTTTGTCCTCACTTCCTAGAACATGCTCTTGGCCTGCACTGGGGTGTGTGCTAAAGTCAATAGTTATCTTTACACCTCAGGTGCACAAGAAGTCCTAGTGCAGATAGCAGATTCTTTCTGCTACCTGAAGCGGTCTAGCTAGGCACCCTTACACCACTTATGCCTGAATATTTTGAAACCACAAAATTGCAACGTGTCCTTTTGAAGAGGAGGAGAAGTAGAACTGTTCTTGGTTCTCTGAGAAGCACTGTGTTCTTTGTCTTCTACAATTTTGGCACTCAGAATTGTCATTAAATTCAGAAATTGAGTACTATTTCTAGATCTGTGTTCTGCTTTGTCATAGAAAGGAGGGATAGCAATATGGGGTTTGAAATTATTACTGAAACAATGAAAAGCATATTTAGCAGTTTATCTAGTAATTGCAGAGGAAGTTTATTTCCTAAAACACTTGCCTGCTGATCTTTTTAAGCTAGTCTTGGCATTTCTTTATGATATCACCTTTTTGTTGAGGCTTTTTCTTTCAGTTATTCACTTTCGTGGTATTCTAAGGTTAATTCTCACACAGCTTTGGGGTGTCCTTCCCTCCTGAAAATGTGTGGCTGCTTTTTTGTTGTTGTTGCTGTTTGTTTTGCTTTTTTAAAAACTAAGCACTGCTAGTATTGGCATTAAACATGGATAGCCATTTGTTTGCCAAATACTAACTTTATCTGAAAGTGTAATGGTTGATTGTTCATTCATAACTTATCAAATGGAATTTGATTTTTAAGTTGGTCGTGTTTCATAGTCACACTTCTGAGACTCCCTAAAGAACATGCTTGGATGCCTCTCATTGCATGAAAGTAATGTGGTAATTTCAAATCATTGAAATTTTGGATTTAGAATTGAACATTCATTTTGAAAAAGGAAAACAAAACTGTGTTTCACTACAGGTATACAATTAAAAAATTGTACCCACAGCCAAGCTTTTTGGTAAAACAAATACCTAACTTTTTGGATACACCTTGATCACTGTCCTTAAAAGTAGGCATGTAGTGCCCAAATGCTTTCTTTGTCAGTTATGATATGCCATAAAAATGAGATCAGTGATGCAGCTAGTTCCACTCACTTTTGCAGTTAAATTTGGAGATGAAATTTGCCCAATGGCAATTTTAATCTGTAAGAGTGAAAGATAGGCTTCTCTATGAAGAGATTTCTTAAACACAGTCATCTTAAACTTGAGAGCTAATATGATTTGGAACAAATTTGGAATATAGGCACAGATAAGGAATAGTTCATTTGTTGTACATGTTTCTTCATAAGGCAAATGAAGGCCAACTTGCTTCTTGCCTACAGCTTTTTCTTGAAGAGCCTAAGAAATTTTTCAGACATCTTTTGATTTTAAAAAAAGAAAAAAAAAATCAATTGAACACTGATATGGTGACAGACTATGTTGTCTGTGTCAGTGATAAGCTTTATGCTAAATGAAAATTACCTACCCAGCTTGGGCAGCAGCATCTCACAACATGGAAGAGAAAAGAAGAAAAGATGAACATTAACTTTGTTTTTCTTCTGCAACATCTTGTTTCTGTCATTTTTAATCTTTTTTTGTTGCCCTAATATTCTCATTGAGGAAACTTACATGGGAATATCTTTTATGCTGGGTCATAAACATTCAAAAAAGAACCTGTGCTCACACAGCAAATCCTTAAGAACAGTCTGATCCTCTCTCTCAGTATTTTAGGAGACCACATAAAGATATTATAAATCCTAAAACAAAACCAGCATCTCTCTTAGAATTTAAGGCAGATAGAATGATAGAATCGTTAAGGTTGGAAGGGACCTTCAGAGAGCATCTAGTCCAACCCCCCTGCACGTGCAGGGCCACCTAGAGCACGTGGCACAGGACTGCATCCAAGCGGGTCTTGAAGATCTCCAGAGAAGGAGACTCCCCATCTCTCTGGGCAGCCTGTTCCAGGGCTCTGTCACCCTCACTGTCAAGAAATTTTTCCTTAAGTTCCTGTGGGACTTTTGGTGCTTCACTTTGTGGCCATTTTCTCTAGTTCTATAGAAGATATGCTTCTATAAGTGATCTATTGTAGAAGCTCACTTTTACACATAACAAGGGTGTGCTATGAAAGAGCCTTTCATAGTAACTACTAAAGCGTTTATTCTGAAGGAGACTTCAGTCATTTGAGATGACTTGGCTGGGTTTGTTGAAGATCTCCATTAATAGTTATTTTATACAACAGAAAACCCACGTAATTATAGTATAATTATTGCTAGCAAGTAGAATGGACTTTATCTGTGCTAGCAATTCTCCTTCTTTGCCCAGAATACTTGTAGCAGGTTTCTCTGGCTTGGTCTTTCAGTCTTATGTTCTTTTCCATTCATTCTCCATTCATCTCTTAGTAGAAACATGCATCTTTGCAGAAGCAGAACTTTGTTCAGTATAGTTTGGCTTCTCTTGGCTTACGTAAGCAAGGATTCTCACAGTGCCAGCACAGCGTGCGAGTCGGACATGCTTCCTTTGCTCGCATCAGGGGGAGCAAAGAGACCAGATCAGACAGGATGTGTCATGCCTGATAGCTCATCTCCAGCAGTGGTCAAAGAGAGAGTGTACTAGGACAGACTGGTAGGAGATTTTACTCTAGGTACTTGCCTACCATCCAACTGCGTGAATCAGAGATACTGGTTGGGTTTAAATGTGCTGCCTGAGATGATAATTAAGTGCAGGTCAACTCCTTTGAGGTAGGAATAGAGTATGACTAATGCCACTTATAATATTACAAATCTGTGTTATTGCCTCTTCAGCTTTCTTTATTCCCATTTGAAGTTGTGTGAAAGCTCTTGCTCTGCTTTTGGGTATTTCATGTTTCTGGCCATCCCTATTGCTCTGCCGTATTTCCTGGGAACTGCTTAACCTCCATGCCTTTGTCAGTTGATTTGTGCACGAAAAGGCTGAGTTTGGTCATCAAAATGAAGCCTTTGCAAACACGACTTAAAAAGTATTTTTCCCCTAATTTCTGCACTAAGAGATCTACAGTGTTTGAGATGGGCATCAAACTATTCTTTACAAAAATATATTAGATAGATTAGATAGATAAATAGATTTATGGAAATAATAGATTTATGGAAAAATAATTCTTGCTTTCCTCTTGATAGTAAAGATTTCTTTTTTGATTAAGTAAATCACTTTAGGGCATCTTCCCTGTATCCTTTCAGAAAATTATTTTCCCCAGCAGCTATTCTCAATTGTTGTATTGCTTTCTGAGGACTGCTGCCAGTCAGACTGGCTAAACCCATTTCCCAGGTGCTTTATGCTGCTTTGGAGACTGGATAGGTAAATGGAGAGTCCAAGCTGCTACTGATGCATGCTTTTCATTCATCATCTCCTGTCCTGCATCCTTTTTATTTGTGAGTAACGGTGTTTTGAAATTACTTTTGTTATATAAAAGATAAAGTAGGTCTTCCAAGATTTAAAATCACCTTCAAAACCTGGTGAGCAACTTGCATTGATTAAAAACAATTGGCTGCCTTCCTCCTCAAATCTTTAGGGATGCAGTCCCTGGGGTCCTTATCGCTGCATATTACCAGAATACTTTCCCTGTCTTTTTTTCAGGCACCCTGCAGATTTAAAACATTTTATTTTCCATTTCTTTTCAGAGAATTCAATACTATCCAGGTTTTTGAGTTTTTGATCCATTAAATCAAACTTTATTTATTTATTTTATTTCAGGCTTATTTTCCTATCAGTAATTTATTTATTGTAGTTCAGGCACAATCCTTGGGACTATAGGAATTGCTTATTAACAGCAAGGGGCCGTTTACCATGTTTATTAAACAATTGACTGTGGAACCATTAGTCTGAATGAAGACGAAATATTGTGCTGGTCTATGTACCTGCTGCAGTAGTGTATAAAAGTAGAGAGAAGGCATCTAGTCTTCCCAAAGGTAGCTAAGTCCACAGCTTACTCCTATGGGAAGCTTTGGCTTTAAGTCAGAAGTAAATGTGTGCTTCAATGGAAATGAGTATTTTAACTGCTTGGAAACAGTAGGGATTGCTAACGGCAAGTAGGCAGAGGCTGCTGTGGCTCTGTTTTAAAACTTCTCGGGTAGTGAAGACAACAGCAAAACAATTCCCAAACATAGCTGATGGAAAGGTAATAAAAGTATTTATCCAAATATTGCCAAAAATACAGAAGTTATCTTGCTTTTGTGAGGAAATCTTTTTCCCAACC
Organism: Crypturellus soui; assembly: GCA_032275445.1. NCBI lineage: Eukaryota > Metazoa > Chordata > Aves > Tinamiformes > Tinamidae > Crypturellus > Crypturellus soui. Next base: position 7,944,258 of record JAUBNY010000477.1, read on the forward strand.
TTTGAGTCAATGATGTAGATGCATCTTGGACAGTTAGGTGCCAGAAGCTGGCTAAGCTAAGGATATATATTTAAAATTTGTCAAATTTTGAAACTTTTGGGGTCATTTGGATGTTTTCTTCATCTCTATCAACTGTGGTGATCTTGTTCACTTAGTTTTACCATGTCTTTTTTTAAAATGTAAGCTTGGATCATAGCAAAGAAATTAATTTTCACTGATTGGTATTTATACAAATGTAACTTGTTCTCTATTTTTTTCTGGAAATCTTCAAATTTTTACTATATTTGTGTAAGGTAAGAGTAATATGTTTAGCTTTAATAAATGAATTTTTCTTTTGAACAGCATCTTCTGTCCTCAAGAAAATACAGAAGAAGCCTTACTATTGCTGCTTATTAGTGAATCTATGGTAGGTAAATTGGGTAAATGCTTTATTTTTATAGCAAGCAGTGTTTTTTATTTCTTTGTTTTTTGTTTTGTTTTGCTATGTCTTATTTATTTTTCGCTTATTTGCTACCTTTCAATTCCTGTTAGGAAAGCAGGCGGTTACTTCTGAAACTCAAGCTTCTGCTCCTCTGAGCCAGCAGGAAGAGCTCTGAAAGCATTAGGAATCAGAGTTTCTTTCTCCTTTAAAGTCAGTGTATATTGACTCTGAGCTGAACCTAGTTTCCTTCTAGCCTTAGCCAAGTGAACCTAAAACCAGGCTTTTCACTTGGCATCACTTATCAGTAGGAACCACTGTTATACCATCTGTTGCCATTCAGCAGACAGACTCAAAATATAGGTTGATTTTGTTATATACACCAAAAATAAAGACTCCTACAGGACCCCGCTGAAGATATATATCACCAAAAATTGTTTTCCATTGTGCATGGAAATTCAGATGTCACTCAAATTTTTAAATAATTTTTAGTTGTCCAGGATTTACAGCAGCCTTTGCTGCTGTAATTTTTAATCTCCTGAATCTCAGTAGCCAGTTCCTTTCAGTTGCTTGCTTGTGCTGTTTTATCAGGGTTCTGTATTTTTCCTCTAGCACAGTTTTATTAATCATCCATCCACTGCCATGTACTGATATTCTTATACAAGGTCAGTTATATATTCTCAAATGACAAAACGGGAAAGTTTTAGCTGAAATTTTCACCAGCTTTCAAACTGGAGGATGGAATCACTACAGTCTCGGAAATCATTTAACACTCTTATCTGGCTGAACATCAAGGAGATGTGGTCTTTTATGTAGTTGATTGAAACTCTTTGGCATAATTTCTGTTGTGATACAGCTAAGTAAGATCAGAACAGTTTAGTGATCAGTCTCTTTCTTGAACTACTTTAAACGTTTACACTCTAGTAGAAGCTACTTCATTTCTAATGGTCTGTCTCGAAGTGGTGCTTGTGATGGCATCAGGCTTCAGAGAACTAGACTGAGCAAATGCTTCCACATACCATGTGCTGCTTTTGTTGCCCTGTGCCTTTGCCACTGGAAAGGACCCTCTTAGCTCCTATAAGATGCCAAGCAGGTTGTGGCATGAACAGAATGCTGGTGGGAACCATATTCATGATATGAAAGTGGAAGCTGTCACTGTTCTGCATAACCTCAGACTGCTCATCACTCTATTTGCACGTGTGCTTCCTTGCATCACTAAGAAGTCAGCAAACAAATTAAAGTATTACCCTTTTAAGTCTGCTCTCAGGTAACTTGTAACTTTTTCTTTGTGAATTAGACCTGTCTAGATACATAAAATGTTTGCACCATAAACCATTATGCCCTTAACAAATCCATTAGAAATAATTGTTGAAAGCGATATATATGTATATAGATATATGAAACTTTAGTCTCTGACATCAAGCTACTAGCTAGACAAACATTTGTATCAATAGGCTTTTCAAACATGATGAAACCTATAAGGGCAGAAGATACCAAGATAAGGTGTTTCAGAGGGTTGGTGGTATAGTGTATGTAGGTGGTCTTAGGTGCTGACAGATCTCTGCTATTAAATAGGATTCCTGATTGAATGTAGTTTATTTAATCCTCAGTGTCCTCTGTGCTCAAAAGGACAAATTTAATTAGGAATTACGCTTGCAATGTGCCATCTCCTAAAGGACATAAAAGTACGAAGCCTACTGCAGAGCTGGTCCGATTCCAAGCCTGTGCTATTGACTAAGGCAAACTTTTGTGCCTGTTCTCTTCTCAGTGATAATTCCTGAAGAGCAATTGTGTGGTTGTCCTGGGCAGGATACTATTCACAGGGGAGAGGGTACTGTCACAATCTTGCAAAGAGAAAAGGAAGTGAATGCCTTATTAATAAAGCTGTAATAGAAAATTTGAATATTCTTCCAGTTTTTTATTTGCATACAAAAAATAGGTTTGAATTATAAAAGATGAACTAAGTACTCATTATACTAAAGCAAACTTCTTTTGGTTTCTGAGAACTCTTTTGTAATTTTACATAAATTACCTAGTTTACATAATTACGTATAATCAAGTGATTAAAATAGATAAATATAAAAGCCTAACTCTTTCAGCTAATGCATTAAATTACTGTAGATTAATGCTTTCTCTGAATTAGAATCTGTAGATTCCAGTTAATTCTAATGTCTAATGTCTATAAAAATTTATAAATTTTGCTTGACCAAAAGTATAGGTTGGATTGCAGTGTCTGACATGGTTTCTTCTTGGCAATATGTTTCAGGCTAACCGTGACGCTGTCCTGAGCAGAATACCAGAACACAAAAATGATCGGATCATCAGTTTGCAAAGTGCATCTGTAGTCTACGATCTGCTCACGATAGCCCTGGGAAGAAGAGGCCAATATGAAATGCTATCAGAGGTGCGTCCGTGCGAGTGCATATCCAGCTGTGCTTTCATTGATACTTCCTGTTAATCATGGCGATTATGATAGGGCTTAAGGGCTAAACAAATATCAGACTGTTGTTCTGACCACTGTAAAAATAGAGGAGTCAGGTAATCAATATCCCCAAAAGTTTACTGTTTAAATGTGCACTAGTGACTTGAGGTGTGTAAGCACCGATATTTCTTATGAAAGGTGTCATAAAGCAGGTATTTAACAGTACAACAATTCACATACTTCTGGGTTGAGAGACAAAACATCTATATTAAATGTAGAAGAACCACTTGTGGAATAAATTGGAGAGTTTGATATAGTTACAGATGGGAACTCATAGTTAAACTGGAAAGAGTGAAGTATGTATAGCAAGGAATGCAAAAAGTATTGAATGTCCATAGACCTTTGCTTTTGATTCTTCTGTTTCTGTTGATCTGGAGAATACAGCTGCTTCCTTTTTGAATTTTCTTTCAAAGCTTAGAAGGCACCAAATCCAATTTTATTGCAACCATGCTTTTAAATACAATGCATGAATCTAGTAATGCGAGTTTTTAATAAGACCTATCTACTATTGGTTGTTTTTTCCCCTTCTGAAACCTTTCTATAACTTATTTTAATACTTTAATGATGGATGGACAGCCAGTTAAAGGATCCTAGAAAGAGGATTTGTGAGGCTTTATTTCAAAATTAATATTTCTACTATACCTTGTAACACTCTAGAGTATTTTAGAATCCTAAGGGTAGGTAAGATGTCTTTGTAGTTTATTAAAAAAGGAATGTATTTTTTGGGTCTGTAGAAGATGTGTTCTGTGTCTCAGCTGCCTTGTGTTTGGCTATGCAGCTCTTTTTTTTTTTTTTTTTTTTTTTCTTTGTTCAGAGCTGTTTCTTTAGGAAACTTTTAACATTAGCGTTTTTATATTTGAAAAACAACTACAGCTTTCTGGGCAGATCAGATCCTTCTGCTACTCAAAACAGTGCCAGTACAGCAACAAGATGCTTTTGGAGATGATGATTAATTCCTGGTATCCAGAATGTATCTTTCAACATGTGTGATAAGAAGGTGTATTCAGGGATTGATTTGCTGAGAAATGATGCCTTGCTACCATAATAAAAGATTATTTAAAAATTATAAAACAAAGCCAGCTATTCTGTTACATATTGATAGGGATTTCAATCTCCATCTGCAAGGATTTTAAGCACTAAATTTGAGTATTCTTAATCCTGAAAACAGTTCAAAGCTGCAAGTTGTGCATGCGCTCCATTTTAGTCAATGCAAGTGGTATTGACACCAAGTAGTTTGAAAGCTATTACAGGACTGTCATCCTAGAAAGCAACCTGCTGGGGGATATTGCCATGTGCTTGACGGTGCAGGCACTGGTGCCTTCACGGAGTTTGAGGCACTTCTATCAAAGCTGCAGGCGATGAGTAAAAATACTTGTACCATCTTGTGTTCTCCTTTGCCATATGTACTACTGAATAGCAAACTTGCTGAATTATTTTGACTTCACACATGACTAGTCAGTTTGTTGTCCTCTTTTTGCTTTCAGTGATGGAAAGTCCAACTAATAAATCCTGTTTTGGTTGTTTCAAGAGATATTGCTTTTACAGTAACAGTAATTAATTTCACCTACAGTTTAGTGATGAACTGTGATTTTGAAAGGGAATTAGAAAGGATTTATTTTTTAAAGAAAGTTCTGTTTAATAGTAGTGGACTTGATACTAGATGTAGTGTGGTAAGTAAATGGTAACATGCATCACTTAATAAACAAGGAACTTACATTCCTATGCATTTATAATATATATATACATATTTATATATATATCTTTATAAATATTTATTTTTATTCCTATTCTGTATTTGTATCATTTTGTCAGTCTCTGCACTATTATTTTTTTTACTTCCTTATTAGATGGGAATATACTACATATCTGGCTTTGCTTCCCTGTAATGTTAAGGCTGAGTTTGAATGTTAAAAGTAATTTGGGGTATTAGTTTAGCATGTACATTATATGTCAGAACAGAAAAGCTGCTTCACGTAACTGGTCCGCAGACCAGAAAGTCGTCGTCTTCTCATTTAAGCCTCATTTCCTGCTTCTGAGACATTTTGATTTGCTGAATCTGTCCTGTAAGGCCACCCTGTATGTTGGTGGGTATTTACTATTCCTTCTTTCGAGCTAAGTAGAACAGCACCTTCAGGATTATTACTTTTTATTATTATTATTGTATTATTTTTCTTATAGAATCTGATAGCTATTTTTGCTTAAGTTGTCTGAATGGTTTACATTTTTAGGTGTGAACTGATAATAAAAAAAACCCTTATACTAGTGTATCTTATTAGCAGTTTAAGAATATATTTTTAATGAACACTTTTTTCCCCAAAATCAGTGTCTAGAAAGAGCCATGAAGTTTGCGTTCGAAGAGTTTCATCTCTGGTATCAGTTTGCATTGTCCTTGATGGCAGCAGGAAAAGTAAGTCTTTGTCCATGCAATTCTTGTATTAATGGTTATTGATAACAATATCTACCATTTTATACTTTTTAATTTTTAAGTATTTTTGCAAATTATGCTAATGTTTAAATCAGAGAGTGCATCAATGAACTTTTGTCTAATAATGTAAAGGCATGTGAAAATCTTTATTCCAATGATTTATTTCAGGATTAAAAACCATAAATCATGACTCTCTTACCAACAATTTAATTTGAGCAGTGAATTAGATCATAATGTTCAGTAACAACCTAATTTAAATACTATTTTGATGAACAGATGTTGTCTTTAGGTGCACTTTAATTCCAATTCAGGATTCCCTTACTCTTCATTCAGAATTTCTGTGCAGTGTGTCTTTTCTGTTATGGCTGTCTTTAAGACTTTGCACCCTACACAATTAAACTGGCATGAATTATTTTAATCATCGTTTTATATAATCAGGGAGCTTTTATCATCAGATGTAGTCTTCTCCTTTCAGTTTATTTTGCTTTTCCTCTTCCATTATGGAAAAGAAACTGAGTTTATTATGTAATGTATAGAACTGATGTTAGGGGTGTTTGTGCATTTTTTTTAATATTATTCATAATATAGATATTTTGCTTATATTCAGTGTTGGGGGGAAGAGTGGTTTATATTTTCCTTAGAAATTGTTGCTTAGAAGTACATTAGTTCCTGAGGGTCTTGTTTCTTCTTCCCATCTTTCATTTTACTCAGAGTTATCTTCTAAGCTGTTGGTGGATAGAAGTGGATGAAAAGTGTTCTCAGAAACTCTTGTTTCCTGTAATAGCTGTTCATGAGAGCTCTTGTAACTCTTGGAGGATGCGAGAGCACAACCTGTTCTGCTGCCTGGTTCCAACTGCTGCTCTCTCTCACCTTGCTCAAATGCTGTGAGCTCACAGGCCTAGCAAAGCTCTATATGCACCTCAAAAGCAGTCTCTAGACCATATACCATTGGATTTATTTTATGAGCCAATATTTTACCCGGGACACTTAGTCATAGTGAAAAATTACAGCAGTGCCTGAAGTCTTGTTTTTCACTTGTACAAGTTGTGGTGACAATTTTTCAACAGAACATTTCATAATGGTTCCTTCTCATAGGGAAAAGAAGGTAGAAAATGGAAATAGGAGACATATATCTGTGAAATATATTTATGCTTTTAGTAATTTCCATGGGAAATGTTTTTAACAGTCTGCTCGAGCAGTTAAAGTGCTGAAGGAATGCATCCGTTTGAAGCCAGATGATGCAACTATTCCCCTCCTGGCTGCAAAGCTCTGTATGGGATCTCTCCATTGGGTAAGCTTTGCCACTACTTCTTTTTAGCAAGAGCTGAGTATCTAAATTGCAACAAAATCCAAAATCTTAGTTGAGGGATGTTAAAAAGTACTTCAGCAAAGTAACCACATACCTGGTTCAGGAAACAAGGAGTAATATTTCTTGTTGTATTGCTTTCCTATCTTAATACATTTTATATAAAATATAAGATGGTGGTTTTACTATATTGCAGCTGTTTTGAAACAGAAATTTAGCTCGGTTGTAAACCTTAAAATTTATTAGAAATTGAAACATATGTTGTTGGCATATGGAGGTTAAAAATGTGAATTAGACCTCTTTTTCTCTGTGCAAGAGGAGAGTAACTTTTTTGGAAGTTAATGGAACAATTTTTGTCAATTCTCAAATCTTTTCAAGAAATTCTTCTTTTATCTCATGTTTGTAATGCTATGTTGTGTTTTAGATGGCCTTGAGATTGATTTATCTGTGCAAAAACACTGAGGTGATAGAAGATAATCATATGGTTTCCAGGATAAATATGTAATTTTCAGAACAATGATTGGAGAGAGATGTTACTTACCTACTTTAAAAAAAAGAGAGAGAGGAGGAGAAGAAGAAAATGTTGTAAGCAGAAATTCAGAAAATAATGCAGTGGTAAAACATGACTTGCTGAGGCCAGCAAAAGTGCATTCTTAATAATAATTAACCTAGATCCTAGTTCTGTAAATTGTTCCCTTTGGATTGACCCTGCATGAAGCTTCTTGCAGTATTTCTCAATTACATTTATTGGAATGGATTCAAATTCCTATTACTGTCTTATTTCTGAATTGTTAAATAGTGTGCCAGTATGGGTATGCAGACTCTTTAAACCCCGTTATTTTTACATACTTCTGTCATGTATTTATCCATCTCCATGCTTTGACCAGTACTGTATAACACAGTATTTTACAGTTTTCCTGTGTAAAAACAAAATAAAAAACGAGTTTAGAATGAATTGTGTCAAGTGCCAGTGTTTCTTAACCATGAGATAAAATAATTTAGATCTGTGTCAAGTTAAATTTGTGCTCCATACTGTGAATTTGGAAGGAAAGCTAGGTCTACTACAAAGGGAAATAGAATCCTTCAAGGCAGTGAGGACTGACATATCAGAACTGGTGTGCATAATACTCATGCTATGTGTTTTTACTGTACTGTTAACTTTAGCTAGCTTTAGACGTGCATTGATATTTTATAATATTTTCAGTTGGAGGAAGCAGAACAATTTGCCAAAACCGTTGTTGATCTTGGGGACAAAACATCGGAGTTCAAAGCAAAAGGCTACTTAGCCCTGGGACTGACCTACAGCCTGCAGGCTACTGATGGTAAGATGAGAGTAAACCCACTCATGTTCAGAAATTCCTATATTGCCTACAAGCAGATACCCAGCAAAATACTAGATTCCAATATTAAAGCTGCTTTGTGTGATCTTCTCACAAAGCATTAACACTTCTTCAGTAAATCTCTTGATCTTGCATATCACTGATTAAATATATCCTTTTTAGCATCTTTGCGAGGGATGCAAGAGGTCTTGCAGAGAAAGGCTCTTCTTGCATTTCAGAGGTGAGTGGGTGTTAGTCTTTCATTTCATTCCCCTGTGTGTAGTGAAAAGCCTGATTATGTGTTTAAAGAAAAGGAACTTGTAAAGATTGCAGTGAGGATGTTTCCTCTGTGAGTCTCTCTTCATGAGTAGAGAGTGTATTCCTTTAACAGTCACTTCATTTTTTTCTGTCTGAAATAGTTAAACTTATTCCTAAGGTTTTTCCTATTATTTCATTTTAAAGGCAGTTGTATTGTTCTCTAGGATAAAATATGTGCTTAAAGGAGTATTCTATTCTAATCTGGAGGGGAAAAATGGTATGATGTAAAACCTTAAGTCGTGGCTGAATGTGATAGTGTTTCTAGTAGAGTTAGCCACTGATCAGATTGTATACCATGCACTGATGTTAAGGCAGTTGTTACAGTTGAGAGGCAAAGCTCGGGTAATAAGGTAGCAAGACTGGAGAAGAAAACCTTTTATATATACAGATGTAAAAGCACAGGCAGTGAAATTCTTCAAAAAAACTTTTTTTTTTTTCTTCAGAAAGCCTTGCCCAGAAGTAGCACTGTTGGGGGTGACAGTGGTTCATTCTCAAAGGTTTGCCCCTGCAAGCAGTGACTATTCACAGGTGAATGTGGCCCACTTCACCCACTGAATATAGGTAGAAGACAAGCAAGGCTTGATTGCAGAGCCAGCAGAAATGCTGCAGTATCTCAATGTGCCTCCCTTTATGTTTAAACACTCTTGCAAAATCCTGTTTTTTTGAGATATATCTAAATGCTTCAACTTGTGAATTAATATGAACAAATTTTTATGTGTGTGAAAGATCTAGAGGTTTGGGGGGATGATAGTTGTATATCTGAGAGGCTGAGTTTGAAGGAGTGCTTACCAGGCAACGCTAGAGTGAAGATAGTACATACTGGCCGTTCCTTTCTCTACCCATAACTATTTCTGTTTGTGTAAATATGCTTTAGCACACATCTTTTTTTATAGCTACTTAATGATTTTAGTAGGCTTTTTACTTTAGCATTCTTGCTCCCTGTTGAAACTGAACTTTCTGTCTCCTTTTTGCACTTCAGTTCCTCATCCATCCCTGTTATCACAGTCTACATTGTTTCAGAACTACTGTGCTAATCTTTACTCACCACTGCTGTCTGTTCATTTGCTGGTGTGCGCCTTATTTTTCCACTTTTCAGGTTCTAATATTGATTTTCTTCTTCTGCTGACTCTTAAAAATCAAGGAACATAATGAACTCCAGTCCATTCCAGTTGAACTCATTATCTTTCCATATTCTTCCTTATCCTCCCGCTTAGTGTTGTGCTCCCGTACACTCAGAATCATTCCTTGCTAATGGTCTGCATGCTCATTTTCTGAGTTTGAGAAGTGCAGCTCTTTTGACTTTTTACATATAGTTTTAAACCTGTAAACATGGGGTTGCTTTTCTATGTAATAATATTGATCATTCGAATTTTAAAAAGGGTAAGTGGTGTTTGTGCTTTTAAATAAAGAAGCCTCTTGATGCTTTCTTAACTGTTGAATTTCTAAGACTTCCAAGCAGTCAGTAGTGCCAGCTGAACACTAAAACAGTATCTAGCATCCCTTCAGGGAACCATTATATCCTTCAGCTATATGGTATGAATGGAGCATTAATTTTGTAGTGATTTGGAGCTTTGAAATATTTGTGTTTGCTAGCAGAATATGAATTTATGCACAAAATGTCTTGGACACATGGGGACTAATTACATCTGTGTTCCCTGCATCTTTAAGATTCTTTATTTTTTTTAAACTGATACATGTACTAGAAACTGTCCATATTTGTTTATGGGCACATTCTACTGTATTCATTCTTAAGCTATATATTTGTCCTGTCTATGGGCATTTCCTCAAATTAACTTGTACTAAAGTTTTAAGTTCAAGTACATACCTGATGTACAGGGCATATATTTTAGAAACCTTGCTGAAAAGTTGATGCTGCTGCCTGTGTTTTCTGTGAATTTGATTATTTCACAGAAGTCACTGAATAGTTGATAAATGGTTGACTAACAGCGGCAGCTTTATTCTGAAGGAGTACTGAACCAGTACTCCTAAGTTAATCTTCTTTCTTCTACTGAAAATGAATACTTGGAAAGGCCCAGCCTGTTTCTGATAAATGAAGGTTGACTGAGAAGAGAAGCCACTGTAATGAATACCAGTCAGCCAGCACTAGTGGTGAGAGGTGTCATACAATCCCCTGTACCAAAGTATGAGCATACTTTAGGGGAGATATCTGAATATGCATACATGACTGTATACATTTATGTGTGTGTTTATATATAAACTGTATTAATGGGGGGGAAAATCACTTTTGGTTTTTGTCTTTTTAAGGGCTCACAGTTTGTCTCCAACAGATCACCTGGCAGCATTTTACTTGGCCCTGCAGCTTGCCATATCCAGACAGGTTAGTTCTGTTTTTGAAAATGTACCTTCCCTTTGCCATGTGAAGGTAGAAACTCTGTCTGTCAGTGAATACCTTTGAAAGTTTCTTCAAGAAAGTCCTGCTTTTCCAAATACACATGTATATGCAAAAATGCCATAGATGGTCTGTGTTTTTTCTCTCACTTTCCCTGCAAAGTATGCAAGTTTCTAGATGATTCCATATTTAGAAATATTCTTTCTGGACACATTCCGACTTGTGCATTTCTCCAGACTTCTGACACAACTGCCCAGCTGTAGGGTCCTATATAAGGTGTATGACATTCAATTCTATTTTTATAAGCATTTATTTTGCTAAATGGAAAGCAGCCAAAGGCTGTGTGTGTATATTTTTCTTGTTTGTTTTTTTGTTCTTTTTTTTCTGTATTTACTTTAATATTATTATTTCCACTCAGTGTGGCTCTATCTGGAGAGTGGGGTTTTTGAATCTAGACTTTAATAATACAGACAGTGCTTACACCTTCAGTTCTGCTAAGATATGTGCCTTTCCAAACTACTTGTAGAAAGTTTGGTTATTGTGAACAGAATAGTAAAAAAAAAAAAAAATGTTTTAAGACAAGTGGAAAATTGTTAAAGCTATAAGAGATGTCAGTCTGGTCCAACTTGTACTGTTGTTCTATTTAAGAGGTAGAATTCTACCATATATTACATGAATTTGGATAACATGGAATGCTTTCTGTATGTCATGGTAAGCCTTTTCCTGTGTCAAGTTTATTTTAGTAAGTAGCTTTAAAGTATAGTAGTTTACACAGTTTGGGTGACTACTTTTTACTGCTAATGAATAGCAGAGACATTGGACGATGTGACATGAGAGTAATAGGTATTGTCATTTTAATGCAACAAAATATTCTTAGTAGCAGGTTATGATGTTTCAGAATTCCATATTTTTACTGATGCTTAATTAAATCTCTTCTTTGTAACACTTAATGTACTTATTTAAGCACAGGTAGCTTAAGTCATCATGAAATAACATAGGAAGAAGAGTTACGCAGGCAATTTTAACTGTATGTCTAGCTAAGGCATTACAATTAAAATATTTTCAGAATCATCTAAAATTACAGCCAGCATTTGAAAAAGAATAATATTTATCTCTTGGTGAATATTTTAAAAGGTTGAACTGAACTGTTTTGCATTTTTTTAGTGTTATTTCATTTAATTAATTAATTAATATATAATAATTAATTAATATATAGTTTTCATTTTTGCTGTTTACCATAATGCATCACGTTCATTTCAGACTTCTGAACAGTGTTTTACAGGAGTCTTTAAATTTCTGTTTGGTATCTAGGTGAATAATTTACTTTGAACATTTTCCATATACGCAGTAGAGTAACAGGAGGCATTATTTCTAATAATAATGCTTCCTTTTTTTTTGTCTCTTTTTTTTTTTTTCTTTTTCTTTTTCTTTTCATCAGATACCAGAGGCTTTGGGTTATGTTCGTCAGGCTCTGCAGCTACAAGGAGATGATGCCAACTCCCTTCATCTACTTGCACTCTTGCTATCAGCACAGAAACACTATCATGATGCTTTGAATATCATTGATATGGCCTTGAGTGAATATCCAGAAAACTTTATGTGAGTGAATATCATGTTCGCTTTCTTCAGTTTCTCTCATATTTATTTTTCTGAGACTCTCATCCCATTAATTTTCAGAGAAGATGGATTTGAATATTTGTCTCAACTTCTCTCTCCCCCTGCCTTGGGTGGCAACCCAAAGCTGTTTCTCTGGCCTTTTTACTGCAGCTTTGTTTTTTACTAACGACTTCTTAAATAACAAGCTATTGGTTTTGGAAGGGAAGATGATAGGACTGGGTAGCTGAGCTTATTTTCTGTTTTTCTACATAATATTTGTTTAGATAATTTCTTCCTGTTGCATGCTTTAGTGTATTTTTGACTTAAGTTTTCAGGCAGTATTTTAGAAAGGATAAACAATACTTTACTTTAAACAATACTAGCTAGGGAAAAATCAATCCCATTCTATCCTGGGATAACTTGCTGCTTATTTTATGAAATCTACTATGCAAAATACATCACAGTAGAAAACCTCCTATTTTGCCTGTATAATAACTGGTGATCTGAATCAGCTGTTGGATAAGAAAATAAGTGAAAGGAGAAGCCGCCTGTGTTTGATAGATGTTCTTGTGTTGTTTAAGAAAAATCATTCTTTATGTTTATTCTTCATGATGACTGTATCTAGAAATATATTTGACTTTCATCTGTCTCTAAGTGGGCCTATAAACATGTTTTAAGTTTGCTTTATGTTCTTAGAAAACTAATCGAACACTTCAGCTGACACATCTCCCATGTAGAGACAGCTTCCATTAACTTCAAGGAGAGAAGCAATGTCCTGTTCCGATAAGCAAGTTTTATTGACAGTCACTGAAGTCATAATTCTTAGTACTGCAGACATACTGACAACTTGATTTGGAAATGACTAGTTGTTATCATGTGTCTTGGTTATATCAGCATATCAGAAAAATACAATTTCTTTAAGAATTACTTTAAGAATAGGATTTCTTTAAGAATACAAGTTTGAAAATTGGTATTATAGTGTTGAGTTTTTCCTGTTCTTGACCTTTCATGCCTCCTTTTCAGTGGACATATAAAGTGTACATGCTTTTTTTTCTCATACCTTTAACCAAGACCCTTATTTGTCACATTTCTCCTGAGGATTTCTTCTGTGACCTGCATCCAGTGCAGTGTAACTGCCTTTTGTGTCCTTTCGCTGTTTGACATCTCCCAGGTTGTCCTCACATGTACATATTTGTTCTTGTTACAGGCATCCACTTGGACTTCATGATTTCAGAACTATCTAGTCATTTCTCTGCTAGACCTGACTGTGCTTCTTGCAGGTCTCCAGAGGATCTCTGTGGTGGCAAGCAAAGTATCAGCTAGATAGTTTTATACCTTGCCAGTGTTGAAAACAGATGCGATTGAAACCCCCTGGACTGTTTCCTTCTCTGTTCTTGGTTCATCTTCTGCCACTGAGTGGCAATTTAAGTGATAAAGAGCAGGCTGCTATGCAGAATAGCAATGCAGAATAGCTAATAGTCTAGAAGAAATATTTATAAAATGGCAGTTCCCTCTAAACTTTAGTAAGAGAACAAAGGATCATTAAGTAAAATATTTAAGATGACTGTTGTGACTATTTGGGATGTGTTTGGGCTTTTTTTATTTTTATTTTTTTTTCTCCAAGTATAGCTCATGATGCAGATCAGGGAACTTGAGGAATATCTTGGCAGAAAGAATGGCCACCAGAGGCGACAGCAGTTTCTAAACAATCCCAGGTGAAAGGCAGCTGTGTATCTCTTGCTGGCCTTGTAGAGCAGATAATTCTGTTTTCAGTGCTGTCAGGTTGCTTCTGGCTCCCACAAATGACTGAGGTTCCTTGTGTGCTCTCTGCTGTTGGCACTGACAGACACACACTTGGTCTGTAAAGTAAACTTGTACTGATTCTTTCTTGTAAATGGATTATATTTGCAAAGTTTTACCATTAAATTCTCAAGTTTGCAGTCTATCCCAGTACACTTTATCTGGTGCCCTTGAAATGGTTGGCAATGTACATATATATAAAACGCAATACACAAGTGCTTTTTGTATTGTTTATTCTGCTTTTTCATCCTGCAACTTCTATAAAAGTACAATTTCATTGCTTTTTCCCAGCAGACTGGAAGGAGATCCTTTTGCATTCTGTTCAATTTTGCTCATTTTTAGGCATACTGAAACACTTGATTGTCTGCCTGTGTTATTTTATTGGCTTTGCTAAACATTTCAAATGTCATCTTGTTTTTATCTTTTATCTTTTAGTTATATCTTCAAGCACAGTAAGCTAAATAGTACATGACTCTTCTTGGTATTTTCTGTATTTCTGTCAGAATCGGTTACTTCAGTTTTATGCAAAACAATACTTTGGTAGCTTTACAGTGTGATAAATCTCTTTCCTTAGAAAATACTGAAATAAAATATAGGGCTTTGAATTTATGCCATTTCTTATTTCTTTTATTGGTATCCTTATCTCATTTCTCTGTATGCTTCAATTACTTTGTTGCACTGAGTGTTGTCCTCTTGTAGAATATATTCTTTTTGTTTTGCTTTTCCTGGTCAAGTCTATGTAAATTTTCAGAAGCATCTAAAACTATATCTTTGTAAAATGGCAGAGGTAGCAAGGAAGCTGTAGAATATGAGACATACTGAGAAATGGGTGCTTTCCAGCACTTTTCCAGCGTGGTCAATTAGTAAATGTGTTACCTGCTAGTTTTTAGTCTTTTAATATCTGATGCGTTCCTAGGATTGTTTCACGTTAAATATTTGAAGTGTCTTGCAAGTATACCTTCGTATTTCCCATTATTAACTTTTTTGCGCTCTAAAGTTAGAACACTGCTAATCAATCATAAATAAAATAAAAATCAGGTAATGATTTTGCCACATGCACTTCTGGGCAAGTAAATAGAAAGAAATTCCCCAGTCAAAGCAGCAGAATAAATAAGTAAGCATACAGCAAGGTATAGCTTTCACTTTAAATAATGAGTTTATTGTTCCTCCTTTGTTCATTACATTGGCAGCGTAAACATGCAGTATGCTTGGAGGCTTAATGGAGTAAGGGGGAAAACTGTTGGGGAAAATCTGAAAACCTGGAAGAGTGAAATTTGTAGGTACTAATGTTTGCCAGAAATAATAGAAATGCAGGATACATCTAGGGTACTGTCAGTTCGTGCTTTTTATAGATTTAAAATCCTAGGTTGTAATCACTTTATAGATAAAGCTAACTGTATTTCTCATAGCAATACAATGAGTTCAATTGTGAGTACAATATAGCTTCTAAAGCCTCCTGAAATGTGCAAGTCCTTCATTCAATGACTGGAAGATGTCCTAGACATAAGATTACCGAGCAAGGTTAAGAGCCTGCATCAAAAAATCAGAATAGTTAATCTCACTCAAGTTATGCTGCATTGGAATTCATCTAAAATTACATCTTTTTCCCTCACTTTCATTAGATTGCTTGCTGCTGAAGTGCAAAGTTCGGTTCCTCTTCTGCTTTGGACTGACAGTTTATTCAATGCAGAAGAGCCCTAGTCATCAAACTATGTGGTAGACTAGATGAGATTGAAAGCATATTCTGGATGATGCAAGCTAGTTGCTGTTGTTACATTAATGTTTGAGGCTACTTTTCCTCACTCTGTTTATTTCCATCAGCATCTACTATAAAGCTGTGCTTGTAGTAACTACATCTTTGTAGTGAAAATTTAGTGATGGCAAAAGACTTTTCAGAGTTCACGTTCTTAAGAACATGCAAGATAATAGCTGTACTTATTTATTTCAAGGTAGTACTGAGTATGCATATTTCTAGTCTAAAGTTAACTATTTTCTCATTCTGCTGCTAAAATACTGTATTAAACTTGGATGTATGCTGTTGCTAGTTGGAAGAGAAAAGCCAACATTAGACACTCTGTGTTGGAAATGAACATACTGATTAAGTACACAAATGGAGATTAGTTAACTAAGTGGGGGCACTGTTTCTTAAATTGAGAAGAATACATCTTGCAAGGAACTCCAATCCTGCAGTTGCAAAAAGTTTTCTGCCCTCCTACAGCCTGATGAAGCTTTCATCATGAAGCTTTGCAGTGGCTTATTTTGAACAAAAATACTCTTTTGATGAGTGTAATTTTAAAATTTAATGCTGTGGGGGATGGAAAAAAAAATTGAGAAATGAGCAAGAGTTGATTCATGTTGGGCTTTTTCTTGTGCAGGACAGATAGATGTGAGGTTAACTGAGAAGTCATTACTTAAACTTCATCTTTCATTACTTTTTGCTATCTTTTTATCTACTGGTTTTGAGGTAACCATTTCTTAGTGGCCTCAAACTTTTGAATGGTATGGAATCTTCTTGAAATAACACTTTTATTTATTCTGTTTCATGTTTACCCTCAATTAAGGAAGAGTAAGATTTCTTGATGAAATACTTTTTATATTGTCAGTCTTAGCTGTTTGGGTCCTTCTCTCATCCCATTTTATTTCACAAGTTGAGGATCTTAAAGTATATTGCCTGAAGTCAGTATAATTATCAAAATAATAAATATTAATTGCTGGGTTTTTTCCTTGTTCTGTAAATAGAGAACTGCAAAGGATAACTGCTGGAAGGCTTTTAAAGTAGCAGAAGTAGGGAACAGCACATGGGTTATTTGAGGAATTCAAGCACATTGTTTTAATGTTAAGAAGTACATTCAAAAGGATGGACATATGGTAACAGGTCTGAAGACAAGTGAAGACTAAGTTCACAGTTTAAACATTTACATTTGCTGAAGTGTGATGGAGACTTTTTTCTTCCAGGAATATTTCGTGGAAGCATCAGGCAATTATATCATTCCACTGAAAACTATTAAATCCTTTCCTTCCTGACCCCTATGGATTCTTTCTGAGCTGCAGTTGATTTGCCAGAATCGCTGAGCATTTTAACCTCCCTTTCAGATGGTTCATTAACAAACTTGGTCCATTCTGATAGTTGTGAAGTGTGAATAACGGAAAAGCTGTTTGGTGCAGGCTGCCTAGGATGGCCCGTGCCAGGCATGGGTATTTATCAGTTCCAGGGACTGGGCCTCACTATGCTGTTTCCCCCTCAGACGTGTTGTGCTACTGTGTGTGGTGATAGATAGCTCACAAGTTTTATATTCTTTTGGTTAAAAAGAGTACCAGGAATCATGTGAGAAAAGGGCAGTAATACCTGGGTTGGACAAGGAGCAGTGGTCTGCCACGCTTGCCAAGTCCTGCCTTGAAGAAGGCTACAACCCAAGATCAAAATGATTCAAGCTTTCTTGAATCATTTTGATATTGAGAGCAGATTAGTTTGTTCTCAAGACCAATTTTTTTGCAAGTTTTGAAGCTTTTAGTTCTTCCTCACAGAAGGCAGTATCAGTTGCTGGTGCTTTCTCCCATCGCCAATGCTGGGCTTTTTAGTTTCTTATTTATTAACAAAGTGATTCATTAAACAAGATGTTGATAAGTAGGTATTGCTTGTATAATAAGTTGGTCCTCGGCCTCAGGGTATTATCCCTGACTGTTACATTTGCTAGGTATGGTTAGGCAGTAGATATTTCTCTGGAACTTGATTGAAAGGGTCCCACTTTGGGCCATGAGCTGCCTGCTGCAGGGTGTGCAGAGGAAGCGAACAAAAAGTTTTCAAGTATAACTAATTTGCTCTGGCTTCAGTCAAACTTCATTATAGTTTACAGTTTTACTTTTTTATAAACATTTTTAATTTATTTTTGTAATGACATTGAATAGTTGGAGCACATTGTATTTAAAAAGTCACAGGACTGACTGCCCCTTCACTTTGTCCTCACTACCTCTCCCCTGTCCCCACACCAGCTCCATCCCCCCAAAACCAAACCAAAACCCAAAAAAACAGAGCTGTTCTGTGAGCCTATATCTATATATATCTATAGATATCTATAGATATATATATATATCTATAGATATCTATAGATATATATATATATATATGAATTACATAGGGAATAATATCTCAAGAAGCATGGAGGAGACTATCCAGTGCACTAGAAGGGTACCCTTTAGTGGTTTCCGTAGGATTCACGTGTGGAAGTGTCAAAGATTGGGTTTTGTTGTATCTTTTGTTTGATCTGCCTTGTTTTATTTCCCTAAATGTGAATGGACCTTCTCACTGGGAATCTGTGCAGCCACTGTTGGAGGAGATTGCCACTACTGGTACTAGACTGGTACTAGAGTCCTGGATCAGTTGGATCAAGTTTCACATCTTCCATATGTGTGTTTGGTGATTGATTTCTTTTAATAAGTTACGTGATTTTCTTGAGTTTTTATAAAGAGGAGACTTGGTTGATTGACCTTCCTTTGCCAGTTTTGGTAATCTAGTGGTCTGAACAATTTTATTTCTGGAAGAAACTTGGCTGATAGAAGTAGCAAAATAATATTATGTGAATAGACATTGTTGATTATTGTATTCACTAACATGTTTTGTTATCTTACAAATGCTGTTTGGATGGCTGAATCTCATTCCTGATTGTTGACTTGAATCAAAAATCAAAAGCTGATGTGATGAATTAGATGAGAGGAAACTCACTTCTATCCACCATCAGGAACTGGTCAGAAATATTGACCGATCAGCAGTGTCACAGAAATTAATAAGAAATCATCAAGAAATAAGTCTATTTTGTTATATGTGCAGTTATGCAAAAAGTGATTTCAAGATACTTAGAGCTGCTTTTCATGTTTTGTGATGTGTTGTTTATTTTTATATCTCTCCTGATAATAAAGCCTCCCTGAACTCAAAAGAATCATGGACTTGCTCTGTGTGCAAAAGTTCACCTGAAATGGCAGTAGACACTTTAAGAATTACTTTCTGTGCCTTATCGTGATGATGAGATGTTACCACTTTGATAGAAGTGGTGCGCCTAAAATCAGCTAATGTATAAATAGCACCTTTATCTAAGTATATGCACTTCCTTTCATTGTACATTTATGTTTGCATTCCCACTGCAGGTGAGATTTTTGAAGTTATGTTCACTTCTTATCATGTAGAAGAATCAGAGTTGACTAATGTATAGCTGTAAACTTTGTCGTAAACAGTGAAAGGACATCTGTCAAAGTGGGATACTCAGCAGCAGAAGGATCAATTTTTACTGAATCTACTATGCAGTAGAAGTAACTGTATTTTATTTACTTTCCCTAAGAATATAGATTTTGTGAGAACAGCTTCCAGAGAGATACTAATTTCAATTGATCCATTATTTGCTTTTAGCCATTTTATTGTTCTTATTTTTTACTGTTATTTATTCTTTACCAAATTATTCTGCAACACTAATGTCTTCGTACTCTGATGGTAGCTACTGTAATCCGGTCATCTGGAAGCCTCCTTTTTGGTAACAACTCCCACTGCTTTCTGGCCGTAGAGCACGTGCTGCAGCCCTTCAGTTGCCTAGCACTGCGCTGTGTCCAGTGCTTTCAACACACGTAAACAAGAACAATCCCAAATATTTGCGTGTTGTTTATCAGTGCTGCGGAGAATCAGCTGCTGCTTGGCCGTTGGAAGGGCTGTTAATTGTTCCAAGCATAATTGGATCTTTGGGAGTTTGTATTAAACTCCATGTTTGCCAACATTCTTTGGTCAGTTTTATCTGTGATGCATTTGCACGTTAGAACAAGCTGTGCTTGTGTACTTTTTTGTTTTTATTTTTTAATCTGACTTGAGAGCCATTGAACCAGCTATTGAAGAAATTGTTTGGAAAGCTTCCTACTGTGCTGTTAAAAGGGTCTTTCCATCAGGAGAGTACATTGCACATCACAGTCCTGACGGATTCAAGTGGCCCGCCGTATGGCATGCATGCTACACATGCAGTGTAGTGCCCTTCTGTTTTACTTCTGTTTTACCTCATTTAATTCATACAATCAGTTTACAGGGTGGCCATTTGCTGCAGATGACTGTATAAGCTATGCATGTGTAAGTTTTACATTACGTAGTTAGCTTTTTGATTAAACTCAGGACATACAAAAAGAAGCCATACTTGTTTGTAAAATCTTGTGCTCATTTCTAGAGATTTTAATGTCTATCTTTGGTGTTACATTCTGCATCACATTCTGTGATTTGTTTTATTTTTTAAACAGATTAATAAGTCTAGGATTTCACAAGTCATATGTTTAGAATTAATGATTTTTTAATGCAGTGTCTTTGTAATATTTAAAGACAGAACAATTTATCCATGCATTCTGGGTTTCTAAATTGTGGGATATGTCAAATGAGCACTTAATTGTGAATCCAAAATGAAATATTATGTAACTCCACACAAAATTAATATTTGCCATTTTTCTTGTATGCATTAATGAGTAACAAACTTAAACTATGTTGATTATATAAAAGTTCATTCTTACATTTAAGTTATTGTGTAAATTAAATGTAGTTTTCAGGGAAATTTGGCTCTTGCTTGGCATTTTCTGCATATTCACAAAGGGTTTTTTTGGTGCTTATTTGCATATTTATGGCTTTCCCAGTGTATTAATTACCTTCCTACTATTCTTTTAATGACTGATTATCACAAAAAAAAATTCTTTCAGCTGAGAATAGAAAAGCAAACTATCACATTACAAGAGGTTAAATCCTGTAAAAATACCCTATTTAGGTAAAGCATAACACCTTTTGAAACCTGCAGTAGGATTAAACAAATTCTCTTGTAAGCAAGTGGAATTTTTTGCATGCTTTTAAACTTTAGCAACAGTTGGCCACTGTTGTGAAGACTGTTTGGCTTGACCACACTGCACACAGAAGAGCCCTTAAAGAATCCTTGGTGAGGATTTCAGTGCTGACAGACCAATATCTTTCATAGCACATATCTTAAATGACAGCATAACTGCTCTTTATGTTCTTCAAGCCTTGAAAAATGAAAACATGACAAAAAAATCTGTAATAAGAGAATAATACTGAATTTCTTCCCAATCTTCC
>JAUBNY010000477.1:7965464-7989539 GCA_032275445.1 Crypturellus soui
ATGTATATATACACATATGTATATATATATATATATATATATATATATATATATATGGGATTATGGAGCTTTCAAAAGAAATTAGAAGACAGATCTCTTCCATGCAGTTATATGTTGAATACGCGTACCCAGCTACGGCTGATTCAGGCCAATGTTCTCATATGATTCAGTGCAGAGCACAGCAAAACAGATTTTTAAACCTGGTTTTAAAATGACACCCAAGATTCATCATTTTTGTTCTTCAGGAGGTGTCTCCGTGCAACGAGTTATGGTGCAATTTGTCACTCAAAGATCTGTCTTCACTACCCTGAATTTTGGCTTCATTCTCCAGAATAGAAATACCCTTTGTCACTTATGTTAGTTTTGAGGAAATTGACTTAATCTCTTGGCCTGATAAATGCTGCAATTGAAGGGCTTTAGTGGCTAAAGCATCTGAGTGTTTTACTTCAAGTGAAACAGGCTGGCTGAAAGAAGACAATGTTATTTTGAGATTCAGCTCTTGCTACTCCAACAGCAATCAGCAGATTGAACAAAATTTGGCCACTGGAAATGACTTCAGTTTTTAGATAAGACTATGATTTTTCAAAGTAAATGCTGGTTTCCATTGGTGCACAGTGGTTTTCCAAGTGTGTAAGTGTACCATGAGTGTATAAGTAGATACTAAAAAGCTTTGAAAAAAATATACTTTTTTTTTTTCTCCAGATGAACTCCATAAATATATACTGACCACGAATCTCAGGATTAATTAGAGGAAACAAAGTGCAAGTATCTAATGTACTCATAATGATAAGTCAAAGCTTCCTCTGCCAGATACTGGGTAATTGAGGAAGCATGTGTGACTAGCAAAATAAATTATTTGATCCTAACTTAGTAAGGAAAAGTATCCATAATTTAGCAAGGAAAAGTCTCTTAGGAATATTTTATCCTATAGTCTTTTTATTAGCTTAGCAGTTAGCTTAGGTATTTGCTCCTCTTTTTTTCTGCAGTTTATCCAAAAGAAGCTGTGAGGAAATGGACTCTTTCATAGCTTCATTTATAATGTTAACAGACTTCTAATTTCCCATCATAATATTTGAATAGTCTCTAGTAGTACTTGTAGTTTTACATTTAATAGCTTTTGTGCAAAGATTGTCCTTTAGAGAAACTACTCTCTTTTCACAGTGCTTGCCCCATCTGTGTTTATAGATAGGAATTGTACATTTTTGGCTTTTGCTTTGCTACACTGAATAAATTAAGTGCTTTTTTTAATACTCTGTGGTCTCCTGTCAGCCGGTCACTCTTACAGCCTTTCTCTGCAACTGCTCCAATTTGAAATTCCTTTTTGTGTGTGTGTGTGTATTGGCTTTTATCTGTTGCAATGAGAATTACGCACACCGTTCCAGATGTGGTCTCACCAGGGCATTGTACAATGGCATGATTTTTCTCTCTTCTTCTTCCAACTAATGCATTCCAGAGTTATATTTGCCTCTTCTCAGATGCCTCACCTTGATGGACCTGGCTAGTGGACTGTTCTGGTCTGCAGTAGCTGCTACCAAAATTGTTTGATACAATCTCTCTCAGTTAAACTGAGAGTTAAACTCTCTCAGTTAAAGGCTCTAACCCACTTTTCTATTACAATTTATTACTATTTCATTGTTGTACTTTATTTTTGTAAGTATATATCTGCTATTAAGTTTGTATTTGTGGTCTGTATAGGTGCAGTTCTGCAAAACTTACATGATGTTTTCTTTGAAGTATGTACCTGCAGTTATGTGCATCTTTCCATAATGCTGAGGGATTAATTATTTTTGATTGCATTAGTTCACTTGTAATGCATTCCGTTTCTCCATTTGTGTTTGTTTTCATGTATGAGACAAAGTAGATTAGGATAAAGGTGAAGTCTGGGGGTTGGTTAAAAGCTACACATAATCTTCATATCATCCTCCTTCTTTAATAGTTGGATTTCTTTCCTCTTTTTTCTTTTCTTATTTAGGTACAAAAAGTCTTCTCAAAACTGTGTGCATTTAAAACTATTTTTTTCAGTGTCTAGTTTAGTTTTACTTTTTTACTACATATATCTGAGAGGCAGCTTTCCGTGCTCATACTTATTTTTCTCCTCTACCTTCTCTGGCCCTGTGCTTAATGGGATCACTGTTTCTTTCTGAACTCTTATTTGTGCAAGATTAATGGTGACTGGCTTTTCAATCACCAAGATTTTCCCCTTCAACTGGAGCTGGGAAATCCTTTAAGCTTTTGCATCTTTGTATTAAATGCAGGCTCCCTCTATATCTTTTTGCTAACATTTGCTTTCACGTGATTTCAGTGTAGCCTATTGAAATTTGGAGACCTAGTTAACATCCATTTAGAGTTTTTCATCCTTTTAAGTAGAAATTCACTAATAGATAAAGTTATAAGCAGGTATTTTATAACATCCTCATTACTTAGTGAGAACAGTCGTAAAATAATTTAGTAATTTGCTGCTCCACTAAGTATTCATAAATTTACCAGCTGTTAGCTCCAAGAGTAACCAGGTTCCTTTGCTTAAGAGTATGTTTTGTTCTGTTTTATGCCTCGGTAATTATTCTCCTAAAATGATAGAATTCTTTTAATTTTACTGCAAAATGTGCATCCATATCAAATGCTGACTCTGGAGCAGATGCCCCACTAGTCTAGTATTTCTGAGAGAATCTCTTTTACCTTTCCCAAAGTATTTGTCCCAAACAGATTTTATTCTGATAATTTGTTACATTTATTCCAGTTTGACAAATCCTTAACAGACAGTGTTTCACTCTTGCATTTTGTGTTTTTAGCCAGGAGGGCTGCTCCACCCTGCTCAGTTGCTCCATAATGTCTTGCTTGCTGGTAACTTAAACATCTGGCTCTCCCAATCAGGCACAACCAGATTCCTTATAATACTGTTATTAAATGCACTTCATCATTTTCCATCATCTTATCTCTTGCTAGTTTTCTATTAGCAAGTGAGGAAAACTACTGCTAGTTTTCCTCACCACATTTTCTGCCTAGACAGCTGTGAGAATCAACCATGTCTTTTTTTAAGCTTAAAATTCGCTGTATCAATAATGCAGGCTGTATTTCCAAAAGGTTTTTCCACCTATTTCAATTTATTGTTTGTGCTTTGGGGCACTTGTAACCCTGCAGTCTGCTCAGATGCCATAATGTGTAAGAAATGGAGGTGATGAAGAATGTACCAAAAAGTACAAAAAATATCCATTTTTGAAGTTCTGCTTTAAATCCTTACAAGTGTGTATGTTTCTTGTTACCTGTCACTCAAATCCTGCACCAGGTGTCCTAGATTCCCCATTTTCATTGTCCATTTCCTTGCCCCTGCTATTTTGTATACATGTATTTAAGTAATTTCTTAGTAATCAAATCCCTTTCTATCTCCTGCTTGTTTTTGTTTGTTTTGTTTTTAAGCTCTTGCTCTTACATACTGCATCTTATTGGTGATTTGCTGGCCCTGTGCCTTCAATTGTGCCACAGTATTCCTGATACTCTTAAATGACTGAAGGCTGATTGTATTAATTCAATCTTTCTCAAAACGCTACATAATAAGCTGGCTATTGCAATTAGTTGGGATTTTCTGGAATGACCTTGTAAGTTAAGTGTTCCTTAGTCCTATACCTTTATGAAGTGCTTTGATTAGTTAGTAAAGATTTAAACTTTCATAGGTTTTTCAAACAATAAAAAAAACTTCTAGAATTACTATTATTATTATTATTATTACACCATACAAAGATACGGGGGGAAATAAAAGGATTGTGTAAAGTAAATACATGTGATTTAGAGACTGGGTTTTGATACGCAGGTCTAGCATTGTGTTTGGAAAAATAGAATAGATGTGTTATTGCGAAGGAAAGAGGAAATTATTCTTTTTCCTTTCGATCAGCATGAAGGGCATGAACATTTTTATTCTAGGTGTTGTAGTCCTAATTAAATGAATATCTAGAGAGGAACAGTCTGCCAAGTGAAACATAGCTGGGTGATCTGTGTAGTTCCCTAAACTCTAAATCAAATTTACTAATAGGAAGAAAGCTAAGCCAGTGTGACTAATTACTCTGTTCTGTGTTCGTACAACATACCAGGTGAGACTCCTTATGATCTTATTTACTTGGCCTATCTGCAGTTCTCCTTCTCTTAGACTAACTCAGTGTCCCACATTACCTTTTCTCCCCATCCTTCTGACACATAGATTGCAGAATTAAGGTAACATAATTCATTTTGTTAGATTTATATGCTGGGAAGTTTTTACATTGGAGGTTCAGTGCAACAGTAAAGCTTTAGCTGTAACTTGCTGAAGCCCTTGCTGTCATTTCTTACTCCTGAGAAAGCACTCTGGCAGTTTGCAGTGCCTGTTACCAGTTTTGGAATTTGTATTTGAGATGAGAAGTTCTGAGCCTCCACGCGTGCCCACCTTCTTGCTGCTTCTCAGTCTTCCCACACAAGCCATATGACCAATCGTATAAATTTTTCATTTAGAATGATTACCGTTGTACTGGACTAAAATGCCAAAGTACACCTGGCTTTAAAAATGGAAACTAGGCTACTGGTTTTAGGCCTAGCCATCCTTTCTTCCTGCCTTGTGCTCTGTAATCCTGCAATTTACTAAAAATTGCTTTTATATTATTTTTTTTTCCCGGTCTATTATCAGTTCCCAGATGCTGTGGCTAGTATCTACTAATGCATACTAATTGACTAACTTTTTTCATTTTCATGTTCCATTTATATTCTTTAATTATCCAGTAAAGTTTGTATCTCAGGTTCTTCTCTGCAGAACTATCTACTGATAGAAGGAATATACAGTCATCTTCTAGTAAGGCTAGATTTGTGTTGCTGCCACTAGAAAAATAAACTCTGTTGAATAGCTTGTTGTCTGTTCAGTGAATGATGCTCTTTCTTTGGGTCGTCATTTTGAAGAAATCAAAATGTTCAAAATTCAACTCAAACATCAAATTTGATGCCTTCTGGTGGCAACATAAAAAGAGAGTGCAGCTAGATATTTTTTTTTTAACCTTACTAATGCTAATTACTTTCCACAAGTCTGTATGGTCTATAGGAATTTTTTTTCAGTATAGCCTCTTCCATTTCCTATAATAGTAGTTGATGATAAAGAAGTTTATATGTAAGCAAATGGTATACATCAGTACTGAGTTGTTTTCATGTATAAAATGCTTTTCATGTATAAAATTCTGTTCTAAATTTTACTACATCACATTATCT
The DNA here is from genome assembly GCA_032275445.1 of Crypturellus soui. Taxonomy (NCBI): domain Eukaryota; kingdom Metazoa; phylum Chordata; class Aves; order Tinamiformes; family Tinamidae; genus Crypturellus; species Crypturellus soui. The sequence goes on from JAUBNY010000477.1 coordinate 7,970,682, forward strand.
TGTTCTAAATTCTTAAAAACTTCTTGTGAGTGAATGTTTCTGTCCAGTTGAAAGGCCATCTTGTAATAAACTCTGTTATTTTGACGACAGCATTAAATACTTGATTTTATGGCTGTTACTTCATGAGGCATTTAAATTAACTCTTTTTTTTTGTTTGTTTGTTTGTGTCAAATGTCAGGTTTCGTTGAAAATGCGTTTTGCTTGAATCTGAATCTTTTCTTTCTCCTGTGATTTCCTTTGCCTTTTCACTAGATTACTGTTCACAAAAGTCAAATTGGAATCCCTGTGCAGAGGCCCAGATGAAGCACTCCTTACATGTAAACACATGCTTCAGATTTGGAAATCCTGCTATAATCTCACTAACCCAAGGTAAGGTGGTGTAGAATTCTGTACTGCAAAACTAATAAGTTGGTTGCTCAGTCCGAGGATAATATTAGGTGTGCCATTGTGCTTTTACTTGTTCTGGTATTTTCTACGAACAACCTCTAAGAATCTGGGGAGTTGGAGGCTGAAGGGCAAAATATTCCAGTTGAAAGATATGCAGGAACCACCCTGTGTTTTGTGAAGTTACGTGCACCAAAGCTAATGAGCTCTACTGTAAGGACGTGTGGTTACAGAAAGTAAGTCTGCGTGTTCATTTTACTAGTATTGTCTGTTTTTTCCCCTGATCCGAGTTATCCTGACTGGTGGAGAGATTGCTGTAGTGTATATTTAGTTGAAGGGTTTTCAGTGATTCACTTCCTTAGCAATATAGAAACAACAAATTTAGAGGTCACTTGGATACCTGACAGGTTTGGAAAGTCAGCATGGCTTTTGTAAAGGGAGGTCGTGCTTGTAAACCTATTTCAGCCTGTCAAAGGTATCAGTAAGTATACAGCAAGCTGAAATAGTTCTGTTTGGCTTTCAAAAAGTCTTCTGTGAAGGTCCTTTCTGATTACAGGATTAGCTAGGCTATAAAATGAAAGGTAAGATATTTATATGAGTAAATATTCAGCTAAAAAACAGGAAAGGGTAGGAGTAAATAATCAGTCCTCATACTGGAGAAAAGCCATAAACTGAGCCAAGCAGCAGCTGTGCTGCTACCTGTGCTGCTCGACACAGGTGCTTATCAAGTACTTGCAGAAGGGGATAGGGAGAATCTCTTGCCTTCTGGTTGTTCCAGAAGTTTGACAGCTATTTTTCCTGGAGAAGAGATGCTGCAGGAGAAGCAACTTGTGCCAACCAGCACCAGCTTGCTTTTTAACGTTGTGGTGAATGTGGTCTGTTCTGTTTTGTTCAGATTTATTGTTGCTTATGTAAATACGTATGTATGTGTATAAATACAAACTTCCTATAAGAGCTTTCAATGAGTTGTGAGTGGAGAAGGAAAAACTTGTGTTTTTCTAGTGAACAATTCAGTGCTGAAATGTTTGGAGAGCATGGCAATTGTTGTCTGGAGTGGGACCCAAATTGGTCACCCCTCCTTTGGAGAGACTCTGACATTGCAGAGTGGACATGGGAACAGGAAACAGAGATGGTGGAAAGCAAGTACCTTGAGGCTGGAAAGGTCCAAGCAGAATTTGTTGCAACTCTAAATCACTGAAGTAGCAGCAACGACCTGTAATAGGATTTCTTTTCTGGCCTGATAGTTTGGTGCAATAGGCCTTTTGTTTTTTATTTGTTTCTAAACACAATATCAGAATGCTGTGAAGATTTTTTTCTCTCACATAAGGGTTAAATGTTTTTTGAGCTTTGGGTTCACAGTTATACACATTCACAGTTATACGGACAATGTAATACAAAGAAGACTGTTGCCTGGGATCTGTATGGTCCATGTGAAGTTTAATGGCTGAGTACTTAATATTGTGTCATTTAAACAGGATGCACTGTGTGGCCTAAAGGAGTCCAATTCATTATAACAGCCATAACTGTGACTGAAATTTGATTGGTAAGATTTGTTCATCTAACTGCACTCCAGGTGTACAAAAGAGTAATAATACAAGGCCATATTGAAAACTCAGAAGTTACAGAGGTGGTAAAATTTAACACTCTCTTTTTCTTGCTTGAAGTAGTGTTTTTCCACTGGAAATGGTTGGAGAACTTAAAGTTTATGAGGATACTTTCTGAAAGTTTTAAAAGTACTTGAAAACTTTTAGAATGTTGTTGTTCAAAGGCTTAAATATTCTCTATAGCTTTTCTCATTTGAAACCTATCTTTCTATTCTGATTTAGACTGGAAACTAATTTTGAAATATCATTTTCCTGATGAGATAAAAATTTGCCTTTCTGATAAGCTCTGTTTGATGTTAAATATTTCTTCTTGCAGCTAATCAGCTTTTGTGGAATAAAGCTGAGTTCAATGTCCTCATAATCTTTTACTAATGAAAATAACTCATGAGTAACTAGATATACCACGTGAAGCAAGCGCTAATAAAACACTGCCTTACCCCTTTTCAGCTCCATAAAACAGGGGTTTTTTTTTGTGTTTACTCAAAGACAAAAATACATTGTTATAGAAACAAATGTTTTCTCATTAAATGCCTATATGAATTTAGAAATTATTTTGTGATGCAATCTTGAATGGTCTAGGGAATAGAAATTACATCAGAAGTGTTCATCTTCAGCCTGCTGCTTGAAGTGTATTGGAAAATAGTTCCATTCTTTTCCTGCACTTAGTTTGTGTTAGGTAAAGGGAACAGACCGTGATGCAGTGATGTGCTTAGAAGATATTTACGCTAAGCTTTGCTCTCCTTGTCAGCAACTTTTGGCATGTCATTGCCTGTGAATTGAACAAGTAGTTAATGTAACAGTTGCCAAAAAATAGGCTGATAGTTTGTGTCCCAGAAAGCTCCCTTCTGTTTCTTGTGGATTTTGGTAATGGCATCATTTTGTGAGGAAATCATAATCTCACAATAATGTTAGGGTATTGCGAATTTTTATTTGTGCCATTTTAGCAGCAGCTGTACAAAGAGAGGAATTTGTTCTGCTGAGGTATGGAACTGCAAACAGTTGCTGAAAGGCTCTTGGGCTTTCTGTAAGGTCCATTTCAGAAGAAGGCAGCAGTGTTATCAGGGCAGATGCAAAGATGCGTTGGGTTTCAGGCTTGCAGAGGCTTTACTCTAGGAATTTTGTGGAGTTTTTTTCTTATTAGCATAAGATGAGTATCAGACAAAAAATTCCACTTTGCTGAATTGTTCTATAATTTTTTTTAAATGGTTCTATATTTTTTTTTGTTTAATAACAAGATGGAACATCTATATATTCTTCCTCACATTCTTCTACCAGTGTTGCCTCATTTTAAGAGTAAGAAAGAGTTTGTTCTTCAGTCCCTGCTCTTCTGCTGAATCTTTAATTGTAGTTCTAGCGGCCCTTATTTTTCTGATAAGTCCAGCAAGAAGAAGTCTTAGAGACAGTTACTGAGTTACAACTGAAAAAGATAGTTCAGTGTATTTGTCCAGAAGAGTAATCCATGAAAACCACTGGAACAGATTGTTTTGAAGTATTCAAAATGTCCTAGTACAGCATTAGCAGAACAAGAGTTACAGTGGTGTTTAGTAATAATATGCATTTTTAAAAAATGAAATTAAAAAGTGAAAAGAAGACAAAAAATGTAGATCAAAGTGTTGCCTCTTTATGTAAAATGTTGTTAAAACATCTTTTTAAGAAATTTACCTATAATCAGGCACCCAGAGTTCAGTGTTCATCTTTAACGTGGGAAAATATCTGTCATCTCGGGTTAAACTGATAACTTTACCTCATACTATATGAAAATTTAATTAAAGTTCCAATATTTTTCCCAAAGCTCTTAGTCATAAATTAAAATTCTGTATTCCTTTCTTGGTTGTATTAATTATGAAACTAGAATTGATGAAGTAAATATAGAATCACTTTTGCAGAACTAATTCTGATTTAATGTAGCTGACAGTGTTCCGTGAGTGGTTAGCAATGCTTGGTATTAAATTTGTTCATATTTTTAGCAAGAATCTTTGTGGGAGGAGGGTAGCATACAATTTGTATCTCAGTATATAATTTTATATTTTAATGGCATACAATTTCTATACTTGATTACAGTGATTCCGGACGTGGGAGCAGCCTGTTAGACAGAGCTATTGCTGATAGACGGCAGCTTAATACAATTACCTTACCAGATTTCAGTGATCCTGAAACAGGTAGGAATTGCATTTGAACAATAAAATAAATAAATTGGACTGTCTGCAGCTAGACTTCACCTCAAGTATTTTTGCCTTGTTTTGCAAAATGGAATTATTTACAGTGAAAACATTTTCACTCTTCTGAAATGAATGGAAATAGGCACTTTGCAACATACAAACTTTATTCTCTTTTATTCCTGAAGCACCTGCTGCGCACCTTGTCTGTAGATTAGAATGTCTGTGAGATGGATCTTGCTGAGCTTAGTGGTATGCTGTTATATAAAACTCTTCTCCAGAGACCTATGCTTGTCCACCCATTACATATACATTTTTTAATGCAAATCCAGGCAATTTAAGAAAACATTTAATGTGAAAATATCATTAATAATTAAATGAATTTAAATTGTGCATATGTATGCATACACATAAAAATAGAATTACATAGGTTGGTTGGCTCACTTATACATAGATAGCTTTGACGGTATAAGGAAAATCATATATTGCAAATCATATACTGCAAAAATAGTGTTTCACGTGTGCAGTGCCCAAAAGCTAAGATTGTTACCTGACCACACATATTAGCAGTATGTGATTAGTCCATTTTAATATATTCAGGTATCAGAATGCCAATTTATATGCCTTAATCTTACAAACGGCAAGCTGTCAGCCACAGTAGCTGCATGCATGGCATGCATTCTGTGGAACTTGGACGAAGAACTAGTGGGACAGTGTTAGTTCCACAGACCTTGGCAAAACACTACCTACATTATAGATATAGGGGGTTTCTTTTCCATGTTTTTCTCAGCTCTGTAGCAAGCTTTTCCTGGCCACTCTCAGGCATGCTTTTCTGCTTAAACACATTTTAATGATTATTGTCTATGGAAAAGCTTGCCAGCCAAGTGAAGTAGCTGACCTATAAACCAGGATACAATGAAGTGTGTAATGTATCTTTTAGTAACAGAATTGTGGGATATAGAATTTTTTATCTTGCATCTCTGTAAGAAAAAAATACATACATGAAGCTGGATCAAATGTTCACAAACTTTGGTAGTCATGGAAGTACATAGGAAGAACTCTGCTGCTGTGGCAAACAATTTTGATAAGGGTCTGGTCACCTGATTTCTAAGAATTACAAGCAGATACTGCCTAGAAAGTGTAGTCCAGTAACAGTTCGGCCTGCTGCCTCTACAGTAGCTTTATGTTCTTATGTCTTCGTTTCAATTCTTTTAAAAATGAATAAAATAATAGGAAACCTAGCAGTGATTATTCACTATTTTGGTCTAACTCGTTTTTTCATTTTAAGAACATAACTGGATTGTATAGAGCTCATATGCAAATCATTTTTTTATGCCTTGAAAAGAAGTCCTCAATTTATAATTATCTGCCAAACTTTTGTTCAAAACCTGCAAGCTGTCCCATTATATATGTGCCCAGTTGGTGCTTTTTAAAGAAGATATGTTCATCAGGGCTTTTACATAAAGATGAACTTGTTACATAAAGGTGATCGCTCATCCAGAACTGAGCTTCTCAAGAAGCTTGCCCCCAGATTCAGGTTTTGAATGGAAACAGGCTTTATACATCCTAGTTTTGTAAGCATGCCAGTTTGTGTGTCTCACCATTTTTAGTTGTATTGCTGACACAAATCTCTGATACCAAGGAGGAAGAAGATGGGAAGAAATATACACGGTCTTCTTTTTAGTTTGTTTTTCTTTCAAAAAATAATTCTGGAGTGGGAGGTGGGAAGGAATGGAAGGGAGGTGATCGTGTCTGTGTGTGTTAATTGTAATTGAATAAATGCTGTTGAATATACCAGTATTCAAATTCTGGTATGGGTTGGGGCTTTGTTGTGTTGTATAGATAAACATATAAAGAAACTGTATACCTGAAGGTCTAGTTTAGAAACTCAAGTTTTGTGCTAAGTTTTTATTTGGAAGTTTAATCAAAAACTTTTCAGAAATTTTAGGATTATGATACAGCAAGAAGCAAACAGGTGAAAATTGGTGTTGTTTGAATGAGAAAATTATAGGCAGACTATCAAAAAAAAAACAAACCATTTTGAACAAAAATGGAGGTTGATCATCAAGATGTTCTAATCAATGTCTAAATCTTAACAGGCTGAGTGAGCTCAGGCAAATTCTGTGTATCCCCACTGTTCAGAAAGGCCGAGATCTGAAATTTTCAGTACTTAATTGGGGATATATGGAGAAGGTGCTCAGAAAATTCTCTTATACTCAGGATGCTCCATCTTGTGTACGTGCATTTGTATACATAAGTGCATGTGAAACTTCCACCTCTCCCTTTGCTTGTAACCTGTGGAAATTATGATTCCCTTCCCCTGCCCAAACCAGGGGAAAAAAGCTACTGCAAAACTGTATGTACTTGCAACTTGTATTATTTTTTAAGGGTTTTAAAATTTAGTTAACTAAACTAGTATAAAACCTTCTTTTGGGTGGTTATACCAATTTAGCTGAAATTTAATTACAAAGCTCTTCAAAAAGAGTTTAAGTGTAAATATGTAAAAAAAAAAAAACAACCAAACAAAAAATAACAGTGTGTTCCAGATTTCTTAAAAGGCTGGAGACTGTTGGTTCTAGTGCCCAGATCAAATGCTCTGAGTAAGTGTGGTAAATATCTTCACAGTTTGCTTCACATTTCACATGCTTCACACCAGTGGCATGTATTCATATTTCTATCTAATGGGAAAGTAAATAAAGATAAAATTTTTGTTAAATTCTTGAAACGAGACAGACTCCATTCCTGTGAAAAGGTGTATGTACAAAATGCAAAATCAGTTGACATGTAGTTGACTGTTCTGGTTAAGGTAAGTGCCACTCAAACTTTTATAAAGTCAAATTATTCAGTTTATCCTGTAATAATTTAGTTTGTTTTAAGAAGTAACAATAGTAGTGGAGTTTTAAACTTCAGTATTTATTTCCTCTTAAACACTTTTTACAAATGTATGCATTATAATTTAGGAAAAAAAATGTAATCTTCAATTTAGTTTTGAAGCTGATTTTTATATTGAAGAAGATTGCATATGACTAAGTTTTTTTTTTTTATGTTACTCCCAGAGAAATGCGATATTTATTTTATGTAGAAACCATTTCCATCTTACTGAGTGGTGCAATAAATGCTTTCCGTTTTTCGCATCCACAAGTCCATTAAACCCTGTTCTTAGGTCCTTTTCTCTCCCGCCTCCCGCCCTTATCATTCTCTTTCTTTCGCTTTTTAGCCTCTGATACTTCCTCATCTTCTCTCTCAAGAACAGAGTCTCCTCTCCAACTGTTTGTATCTTCTCATCTTCCTCATCCTCATCCTAAATCAGATACCTTTGTCTGGCCCCATGCAGCTTCTCCATACTGTGACCAAGTTCCTGAGCCCCGTTCACCTTCTCGCTGTAAATTGTTTTTCTCTTCCGGATGGATGTGTTGGTGTTAGCTGTATTTTTTTTCTGATAATCTTCAGAACTGATAAACAGTGTTTAAAAACAATTGGAACCTTCAAAGAGTGTTAGTGAAATCTGGCTTTTCAGGTGCATAAGAGTATTAATTTTTTTTTTTTTTTTTTAAGACATTCGGTGAATAGGTGAATAGATTGCATTACACTGATCCTAGAAGATGTATAGCTACAAATATTTTCTGTTCTCTTGATTGTAACAGATGATGATTGCTGTTTGGTGAAAGATATTATTGGCCAACAGTACTGTAGCACCTGTTAATATTTTTCTTTTGACACTTCATCACCAAGACTACTGTACCACAGGGATTATTCCCATTAATGGCAGGTTATCTTCCATGGGATTTCTTTCTTATCCATACAGTTTCTAATGGCTTAAGATCAGTACCTTTATTTGAAAGCATTCTGCTAATTGCGTACAAAACCTTTCCTGTGGAAGGAAGCTTTCCATCATGTGAAGGAAATAATTGCATGATGAAGGATCAGTGTGTATTTTCTTACCACAGTGTGTGATTCTGAGGAATTTTGGTTTTGAAAATGACCTTTATTTTGCTCCAAGTCAAGAGTAGTTCCTTTCATTGAAGTGATGCTAATTTAAAAATACTGCAGGATTAACTCTCATGTTGTTTCTAGGCAAACTGTACAGTAATGCTACTAGAGTAGCTCAGTGGCAGGATAAAGTTCACATAGTTTTCTGTCTTCTTAACGTCTTCTAAATGCCTTCTCACTTCTGAAAATTATCCTTCAGTCATTTTTCTTGTATAGAACTGTTTTATGTCATTACATTGTTTTAATCCAATGCAAAGTAATTCACTTTCATACTAGTCTTTAACCGATACTGTTTCAACGTGTTTAGGTCCTTAGGGAGCAAAAAACAAACAAACAAAAAACTAGAAATCAAATCCTTGAATATTAGCAAAACTTCATTAGAGTATCTTGCATAAGACTAAAATTTTGGAAACTCTTAACTGTATGTTAGCCTATAAATGATTAAATTCATGAAAACATTTCCTTGAGACTTGAGGAAATTGTTATTCTACAGAAGTTTGACAATTTGAAGTCCTGTTTTTCTACTTGAAGCATTTGCAGAGGTGGTTAATCAGATTGGGTCATTTTTGCATTAAGCTTGCTCAGGCTTGCTCCTGGAAGCAGTATGTCCCATTTGGCATGAAGTATTTGCTCCTTGCTGAAGTAAAATTTAACACGAACTACTTGAGAGTGGAGGCAAACTGGAGGAATGTGAAGTCCAGGCACAGATTCCGTGACAAAGTTTGAGGTTTCTATTTTAGACTAAAGCAACTATTCTCAAGGAGAGAAGCTTCCAGTGTATGCATGAGAAGATGTTTAAACCTAAAAAACAGATACTGGAATCCTTTGTATATGAATAATTTAGGAAAGTCAAAGCTTTCCATCTTCAAATAAGTAAGTTTGCCTAGATGCATGTAGCATGTTAGTAGAATTATCAGGATAGAAAAACTCATTTTCTTTCTTTGTGTGTGTTTATTTTTTTCTTAAAGAAAAGAAATAGCACATTGAGTTGTTAGCTTGACTTTCAATTTCTCTTGAAGAGAAACGTGATTTTAGAGGTAAAGCAAACATTCTATGCAAATATTTGTTGTAATGTGTTATGTCTTGATTAAATTTTTTTATCTTTTATAACCTGTAAACCTGGTTTACAGTTTGAAGATTATCAGAAGTCCTCTGGCTTTCTTGATGTTCTTGGTTTTATATATATATTTTTCTTTTGGTTTGTATTTTAATTTGTGGTTTGATCTGTTGTTCAAAGGCAACCCATCAGATGCTTACTTTCATGGGGTTTACTCCCTTTTTTCAGTTTGTAAGTAGTATTCACTGTGCAGTTCTATTAATTTCTTAAGGACTTAAATCACCTTTTCCTTTACCACAAAATGTACATGCTTTGCCCATCAATAGTGGAAGTTTGATAGCCTGTAAAGCAAGGCCGATGCTGTTTGCCCATTCAGTCACCCCAAGGGCTGTAATCTTACGAGGGCTGAATGCATTCAACTAACACTTGCATTTAATAATTAAAGAGGCAGTATTCATTTCTAGAGGACTGCAAATAAAGAAATATTAGGAAGGTCTTGTATAATGTAATGGCGAGCTGCCAGTATGTTTTATTATAGAAGAACTTATGCTGTTGCTTTTACTAAGCAGTGTATTGGTCTGGAATGTAACATTACAAAGTCTTGCATGAGTTATAGGAAGCTGCTACTTTCTCTTGTAAAAGGTTGCTTGTAGAATAAATCTCTTAAGAGTATGCTCTTAAACTAATGAAATGGTGAGAAAAAGAAAAACGAGAGAGAATAAAGAATATAAGTCAATAAAAATAGCTACTGCTTTAACCAACATGCCAAACAACATTCATTCTCCCTGAAGAGTTGCATTATGAAGTTAAACGTTTTTAGCTGAATAATAAACTATGAACTTTCTTTTCCGTTTATTACTTCATTTTGTCATAGATTTCTATCAGGTAGCACAGAAGACCTGTTTAGTTTAGGAAGGAAAATGAAAAAGTGCCGCAGAACCGGAGGTTTGACAGTGACTGAACGCGTTCTTCAGAGAGCTGAGAGAATGCTTTAAAAATGCTGTATCTGAAAACTAAGATTACTCTGTGTAACTCTGTACCAAAAGATAAGCTAGCTTTGTAGTTTGACTGTGAAAGGTGTCTCGGGCACCATAAGCATTTTCCCTCTCAAATTCATATTTTGTCTAAATCTGCCAGTGTGTTACATTAAATGCATCATTTTGGTGATATATTAGTCCTGCAGAAGGTACTGCCTCTCGAGGTAATGTGTGTTTGCTTGCTTTAGCACAGAGCGCTCTGCATGTTGCAACATTAATATTTTTTACTGGCTGCTTTGTGTGCATGTCAAGTTGAAAACTGTGGGTTTATTTCTCTTTTATCCTGCATGAATATTTCTTTTAAAGTTTTCTTTTCTTATGTAAATACTGATACATTGATTAAGTATCGTTGTAAGCGTTAAACTTTTTAACGATATACATTTTATGGTCTAAAGGGAAATTCTTTTTATAATGTTTAAGTTTATGTACACAGCAAAGCAATCTTTTTCTCCAAAGATGCACACTGACCAAGCGCAGGTAGAATCTGTGTCTTAGTTCCTGTACATTGGACAACATTAATTTTAAGACTTTATTTGGAAATGACTAGGGTAATAACTGAGAAAGTTATGACATCATTAGTACAAAGACAAAGATTTGTTATGCTTTCTATTTACATAGGAAAACCTATGGATGGCATTTAAAACCATGAATGGATGGTATTTAAAACCATGATTTCATACAAGCTTTTTGATGATGCTCATCTTAAGAAAAGTGGGAGGAGAAGTAAAATAAAAACTTTGCTGTCCACCAAAGCTGACCTGTAGGTGCATGTTGGTTAAATAAAGGACTTTCCATTGTTTCTGTGTGAGGTGCCTTGCTTTTCTGGTTCAGTTGTGTTTGCACAAGGCTTTTGGTGGGTTTTTTACTTTTGAGGTGACTGAATTGAGATATTGACACAGCCTTGAAGCAATTAAGTAAAGATCCTTGAATTCCATGATAAAATTTCCATGAATTGCTGAAACAATTGGTCTATGTTAGATTTTAAATCATGAATATTCATGATTATTTGAAATACATTTGTCCTTGTATAGCCATATTAGAAAAAGATAAGCAGTAACTACATCCTAGTGGTTTGATAGAAATAAGGACATTTGCAGATCTTTTGTATATGTGTACACTTTGTATGGGGAACTAAGTGCTAAAATACTTTAAGGCATACCTTTTTATTGTGCAGGAAATATAAACCATTTTCACAATATTTTATGTAAAGAATTTTCTAGACTTGTTCTACAGTTTTCTGCCATGTAGAGCAAAATCTAGAATAGAAATTAATTACCAGAGAAAGCAGTTGGTAACCTCCATGTTTTAATTTCAGTAGGGATAGTAATTCTTATGGCTCACAGAAATTGTATCGTGGTAAGACTCTCTGGATGTGTTAAAAGTTTTAGTAGTATTTTATCTTACATGTTTTGTAGTCAGGTATTAAAGACTAGAGCATACTTTCCCCATGAAATCATTTGTGGCCTGAATAGCCGGAGAGTGATTGATTATATAACAGAAAATACAGGCACTTACTAATAGTGAATTGAGTATTTGCCTTTTAGAAGGAAAGGGTTAGATGAGCTAGTCTTTGTTTCACTGAATTGCACCTTTTCTTCACGGGTTCTTTTGGGGAAATGGAGAGATTCTTTCTGATGCTGTCCCTGAAAGTGACAGGCTACCGTGATGTGCATTACAGAAATGGCTGGCAGTCAAGAAAAAAATATGCTGTTGACTATTCCTTATTTATGGCACCTTTACTGATGCTTTTCTTGGAATATGCTCCACATTTTTCTTGCTTAGACGTCCCTTTTATGTTTCTTGGGAAGTTAAGCTTTAACAATAAGATGCATAAAAACTTGAGTGAATGTTTGGCTGTCGTGCACACGTGTAGAGTTAGGGATGTTTCATCAGCTGCTAAAAGAAAGCACTTTGGCCAGCTGCTGTTTCAGATCCTCAGAGCAATTCTTTATTCATAGTGATGTATACCATACAAATTAAAATGCAGCTGAACATTGATGGTAATGTTCAGTGCTGTGTTTTGTTTTGTTTTTCTTGTTCCTTTTGGTTAAGGGAAACTAGATGCACACTTTCAGACAAACTCCCACTTCTCACTAGTCTATGTGCTGGGATTTCCTTCTGCTTTTCTAGTCTGTTAGTGTATCTTGTGACATTAAGAATGCTTTATAGTAATGTTTTATAGGAGGAATTCCTTCTCTTTAAGGCTCTTAGTCAAGCTCTGATGTTGAGAATATAAACCTTTGTGTTTCTAGGTTTCATCTATTTTTTAACTGCTAGTGATTAGGATATGATTTTATTTGAGACGTGGAGTAGGATTCAGTACTTTATTTTGATATACATGCCATTAGTGACCATCCAGGGTTGGTGCTGGACTCAGAAGACTTCTCAGCTGATCCAGTATGAAATATTTTACTTCCATTATTTCTCAGGTCTAGTCAGTCTCATACTTGGTAATTCATAATTACAACGCACTGTGAGATAAATGATACTCACATGACAAGAAAGAGTCTTCCTTAAAATAGCCTTTACTTAAAAAAAAAAAAAAAAAATCAAAACTGTGAGTAAATACTCATAGAACCTGTTCATTTCTAGTGCTTTGAAAAGGGCAGTATTTTCCATTGAGATTCTAATCTCACTTGTAAATGTTTCATTTTAACAGAATTATGCTTTGGAAATGTACTGTATGGAAGAGGGGTTTTTTTTTGCCATAAGAGACTTTAATTCAGCCTTCTTGATCAGCCAAGCTTTACATTCAGTACAGTTTAATTGTGTATTTGTGATGAGGTATGTTGTGATCATCTTGTGTATTTTAGTTCTCTTTTATGCTGTTATTAGTCTTAAAATAGTTCTCTAATTGCACTCTTTGGAAAGGCATAGCAATTACTAACATCAAAGTGCATGCAGCAAACTGAAGATTACAGTGCACAGTACCATTAGAAACCTGTTTTTGTTCATACATTACCATAAAAAGATGCTCAGTTTAACAGTGAGTATTTGTAGTGGTTACCCCAAAAACTTGCCAGGTACCAGTGTTTGCTAATGTGTTTTAATGCACGGGCTTTCAGGCCAGTGTAAAAGCTTTCATAACGGGAAAAGTTAAATTGACATTTCAAAAGATTTCTCCAAAATATTTAAATCTAGAGGAGCTTTAAGTAAAAACCCTCATGAAAAGGGTTAAGATTAAATAAATGTTTCTTGTAGCATGTATGGCTTATATTCTTTCTCTGAAGGTAATTTTTTATTACTTTTACAGGTTCGGTCCATGCCACATCAATAGCAGCTTCCAGAGTGGAGCAAGCATTGTCTGAGGTTGCTTCATCCTTGCAAAGCAGTGCCCCCAAACAAGGTCCCCTGCATCCTTGGATGACTCTGGCTCAAATCTGGCTTCATGCAGGTATTGTTAAAGAAAAATCCTTTCTTTCTCTTCCTCTTTTTTGTTCTCATTATTCCTTTCTTGTTAGCCTAAGAATCTGTTATCACTCATCAGATTAAACCTGGACATCCTAATGTGCACTCAGCACTTATAATTTTTCTACATTACAGAAAAGTAATTTTTTTTTTTATTTTAAAAAAGGCAGTCGATGCAGATGAAATGTGTTATATATTTTATCTAAAAGGGTTGCATTTTCTTGTCATCAGACCTAAATTTTATGGAATTTACTATGAACATATTGTGTTTGTTCATATGAAATAATTATTTTTTTCCGCCTTTAAAATGTTGTCATTAAGACTTGGCCACTAAATAAATATTAGATCTTGAAATAAAGCATATGACAGTTTGCTGTACAAAAACCATCATTTTCTCTTATAACTAAATATATTGTTTGTATAGACAGAAAGAGACTACAGTCTATTTACAGAAAAAGAATACATATTCATGGTATCTTCTTCCTGTATTTCTATTATATGGAAATATTTATACTGTGGAAAAACAGTAGCTAAAGGTGCTGCTATTATTTGGTGGTACTGACCGTAGTGGAAAGCTACCTGTCTGAGGTGGTAGGTGTGTACAGTTTACATGATTCCTTGTTTTCAAAACTGGGTATTTCCTGCTGTCCTTTTCAGCAATGCAGGTTTGGAAAATAAAGGAGATTTGTGGCAGAGACAAAAGCAGAGTGGGTCCAAATCTCTGCGAGACTTCTGGGATGACCCAGTCAAATGCTGGTTTCTTTGTGCAAACTATTAGGACTGCCGAAGAGGAAATAATGTGTACCTATTACTCATCTCTGTATTTTTCTTAATTGAGTGACTATTTTGGGGTTTATAATTGGCGCTTAAAATATTTTTGTGTAATTTGGAAGATGTTTCTTGACGTGTTTTTGCTAATGTAAGAGAGAGAGATGTATAATGGCGCTGAGGCAAGCCCGGAAATGGAAGGCACATTAGAGTTGCTTGAGTGTGTAAGATGTTTTATATCAGAGGAAGCCATAGTTTGATAATGCAGCTGTTAAGGGTTGAGTCATACCTTCTGTAGAACAAAGCAACACCGTGCTCTGTATTTTTAAAGAATTTGGTCTCAGGAGTATATTGACCATCTTACTATTTCTAAATCTAATTCCAGTGGATAAAAAAAGATGCATATAAAAATACTGGATAGAGTTCCTGAAGCTGGAAGTTCATTGTTGAAAATAAACAACTTTGCAAATGTGGCAGAAAAGAGGTTTAGCTCAATTTTACTATTGAGCAACCTGTCCATTGCAATGGTGATAATGAGCTGTTCCGTCTGCTTTCATTATGGTGCAACACTTGGCACTTTTTCTAAATGTACAGTGATCTCGAGTGAATTTGGTGGTATTATGATACTTCCAGCCTCAGACCTCGAGGTAAGAATTACAAGTGATTACTGCATAAAATTTTAACTGATGTTAACATTTTAACATGTTTAACAGAAGGTGATGTTCCAGTGTATTCTAGGACAGTTAAAAATTTACACACTACATTTGTTTTTAGTATTTACATCCAAGGATGTAATTAAGAAATCACTCAAATTATTCAGTTTTGGTCTACCCTTAAACATAAACATTTATTCAATGTTCTAAGTATATTGTTCATTATATTCACTGTATGGTGTACAGTCATCGTATTTTTGCTAGAGTCTTTAATATAAATGGTAAATATATGTTAAAATTCTTCAAGATATGAATCATCTAGTAAATCCTGCTGAGCTATCTGGAAAGGGCTGCATCCTTTTTGTGTGGTGTGTGTGGGTTTTTTTTGTTTTTTTTTTTTTTTTTTTGGGAAGTATTCGAGCAGAGAACAGGAGAACAGGCAGTGAGGTAGATGGAGAACTGGCTGAACAGCAGAGCTCAGGGTCTGTTTTGAGGCCTGTTGCTAGCACAGGGATCAACACTGGGTGCAACGTGGATGAAGGGGCAGATTGCACCTCAGCAAGTTGGGTGATGTTACAGAACTGGGAGAAGTGCTGAGGGCTGGGCTGCTGTTCAGAGGGACCTCAACAGATTGGAGAGATGGAACCTCATCAAGTTCAGCAAGGGGAAGTGTGGAGTCCTGCACCTAGGGAGGAACCACCTCGTGCTCCAGGGCAGGCTGGGTGCTGGCCTGTTGGAGAGCGATGCTGCAGAGGAGGAGTGGGGAGTCCTGGCAGACAACAGATTGCCCGTGAGCCAGTAGTGTGCTCTGGTGGCCAAGAAGGCCAGGGTTATTCTGGTTTGCATTAGGGAACACTGCCAGCAGGGAGGTGATCCCTCACCTCTACTCAGCTCTGGCAAGGCCGTATCTGAACTACTGTGTCCAGTCCTGGGTTCCCCAATACAGGAGAGACGTGGAGCTACTGGAGCAAGTGCAGCAAGGGGGCACTAAGATGGTTAAGGCACAGGAGCATCCCTCATGTGAGGAAAGGCTGAGAGCTGGACCTGTTCAGCCTGGAGAGGAGTTAAGGGAAGCATCTTGTGAAGGCCTGTAAGCATCTAAGGGGAGCTGTAAATGAGGATGGAGCCAGGCACTTTTCAGTGGTGCTCAACGATAGAATGAGACAGCAGACACAAACTGAAACACAGGAAGGTCCATCAGAACCTAAGGAAAAGCTTCTGTATACTGAGGGTGACCGAGTACTGGAACAGATTACCCAGAGAGGTAGTGGAGTCGCCACACTTGAAGGGAGAGATTCAGAAGCCCTTTGGATGCTGTCCTGGGCAGCAGGTTGTAGGTGATTGAGCAGGGATTTGGGCTAGATTGTTTCCAAACGCCCCATCCAACCTCAGCTGTTCTATGAATAACACTTGTTCCAAGAAACGCAGTAAAAAGCAGGAGCTTTTTTTTTTTTTTTAAGATGTCTTTATTGCTATATATAGGTTACTTGCCAAGCGAGCAGCAGTAAAGTTATGTAACACCTAACTTATAGCACATGTTCTTTAAATGTGAAGAGTTACCATTGGGATATTACTTCTTTTTTGAACCTCATGGCATGCCTTGACTCTCTCTACAGTTGAGTTGTCTTTTCTTTCTTTTCTGGGAAGAGAGAGAGAGAAGAAAAACTTGAATATTAAAATAACTTTAAAAACTGATAATTATTCACAATTATTCCCCTCATAATATGGACACAAAGCAAAGTTACATAAATAAGCTTAATACACATAAGCTTAATACACACTAAATTTAACAGGGTATTTTTACCTGTACTATAGTATATAATGCATACATAGCTTTCAGACCTTCATTCCCGGGAATAGACTATAATGGTAAAAATTCAGGCTTATTTAAAATATGAGAAAACCTACTTTTGTGATTCAGATATTCTCCACTTATACCCTAGATGGTCTCTTGTGGCTCTTTGAGAAATACATTAAGACTGAACTCAGTGCTGCTAAGTAGTTTTACTGGAAAGCACATTAATTTCTCAAAAATATGTGAGCCTAAATATTGGAAGAGCTTGACCTGGAAGGCATTCTCTAGGTGGAGACATTGAGAAGAGTTTATCAGAGTTAGTACTTCATTTTTCTTGAAAATGTTTCTCCTCTGAGAAATTCCTAAAACTCTGGTGACGATTTTTAGTCTTCCACAATTAATTTGTTTGAAATTGTCATACTTTTTTGTTCGTGCTTTGAAGAGGTTCCTAGTTTAGCCCTGTCTAGTTCTGCTCTCTTTTGTAAGGCATGTCCTTGGCCTTGCAGACATTAGATGAAATTCTCTCAGAACAAACAGTTTTCCTTCAGTTTCAGAAATTTTTCCAGAATAAATTCTTATCTTTAGCAGTCAGGCTAAAGCAGCTAGGAATGAAGCCTTCTATTTGGTCTGTCATAGCTTTTCCAAACTTCTCCGGAATTTATAGAACAAAAAACAGTATACTCTGTTAAAGTTTTGGTAGTTTGGTAAGTTGATAGTGAGAAGGAGTGTTTTTTTTTTTTATTATTAATCCTCTTTATTATATTCTTCTAAATAAGAGAATTATTTTTTTACATTTACTACTTTTAGGAAGATCTTTAGTTGTCAAGTTTCTTTTTCCACAGTTAATAAGCAGGACAGCAATATTTAATATCTGATAATGTGAAATAAAACTATCTTTGTAAGCAGTGTTGTTCCCCTGTTGGCTTACGTTACATATTCATTTCCCTTTGAGGACCAGAGTTTCAGCTGAGGTGTTAACTCAGCCAAACTATGCTCAAACCTCCAGTTTAGAGTTGCAATGACAGCAGATTAAAAATGACTTAAGTAGGTAATTAATTTTTGTTTGTTATTTGCTAGTAATAGCTTTTGCCTGGTTGCTTTCATAGTCTGATCTGTGAAGTTGTGGTGTATGTCATCATCCACTTGTGCTTCTTTCTATGGTGCATTCAAAGCAAGTTTAAAAGCACGAACTATGTCTCATAAATACATCTCAAGGTCTTTTTAGAATGGTGTTCAGTAGGTGATATTTTACCTGATATTTTAAAGATATTTTACTTTGCTCATGAATTGTGTGAATATTTTTCCCTGTCTTTTCATCTGCTGCTATGAGTGCATATTAAAAAATGCACTTATGTGCTGATGATAGTAGGGAGCAAATAAGGAAATAAGGGGGGCAGAAATGTTAGAATAAAATAACATAGTATATTTTATACTTACTAAAAATCTCATTTCCCACCTGGTAACATTGACCATATAGTGCAGCTTTAGAGCAATTCACATTTTGTTCTGTAAATACAAATCAAGTATCAAGTTATGGCAACATCTTGTTCTTCAGAAGTTACAAACCCTTAGTAGAAGGTAAATCCTAGAAAGGCAATTTTAAATCTCCAGATTTAGATTTCAAAAATGTATCCCTTTGCTGTCTCCCAGGTTTACTATTCTTCATGTATATAGTCTGACCATCTCTAGCTAGGCGAGAATCTTGGTTGCTGAATCTGCAGTTTTATGTGGGAGTGAGGAGGAGGCTGCCCAGACCTTGGAGTTGTGTTTGCACCTTGTCTTTCCAGATTTCTGAGTGATGTGGAGTTTTTTTTTTTTTGGTTATGTTTGTTTGTTTTTTGTTTGCTTTGTTTTTAATGCATTTCTTCCTACACTCCCTCCCTTCCTTACAGAAATCTACAGGGAGACTAGTCATTGATTTTGGAGCCAGTGTCAGTATCTGCCCCCATTCTCATGCCAGTAGCAGCTTCACTTTCTTTCCCCATTATTTACTGTCTGAAATTCTT